>CM027393.1:117106472-117122497 GCA_015711505.1 Sylvilagus bachmani | reverse complement strand
ACCCGTGTCCCTTAGCATCCCTCAGCGCTCGCGTCCCTCAGTGCCTGCGTCCCTCAGCGTCCCTCAGCCCACGTCCCTCAGCACCGTGTCCCTCAGCGCCCGTGTCCCTCAGCGCCCACGCCCGCGGCTCCTTCCCTCACCCAGGGGGAGGCGCTGTTTCCGGGTCCGAGCTTCTGTCTCAGGAGGAGGCGCAGACTCTGGGTAGAAGGCGCGGCCTCAGGGCTGCCCACAGACATCAGGTCCCTGTGAGGCGTGGCCGTGCGGGGGCTGCGGGGGAGCAGTGGCGCCGGCCGTGTGTGTTGTTGGGGGGCTCTGCCTCCCCAGGGGTCCCCACCAGCACCACCCCACCCCCCACCGGGTTCCTTGGGGGCGGGAGGGTGAGCGTGAGGGGGAGGCCTGGGGTGCAGCGTGGCTCAGGAGGCGTTGGCGCTAAGGGCCTGGTTTCTCTTTCCTGGCGCTGTGTCTATGGAGAGCTGACTCCCCCTGGTGCTGGTCTGCCCGCGGCCGCTCACGTTGTGGGGTTGCCGGGACCGCAGCCCTCAGCTGGGCCCGCGGCAGAGGGGGAGGCTGCACCGTGGCTCATCCCGATGCCGTCCCGGTCTTCCCTCTCCCCTCTTCCACAGCCTGTGTACCTCAGACAGACCGCAGCCAGCGGTAGATCTTACATGGACTCTGCATGTCCTGCCGGGTGACGGGTGTCCGGGGTCCCTCCCAGGGTGTCCCGCCGGGTGACGGGTGTCCAGGGTACCTCCCAGGGTGCCCCGCCGGGTGACGGGTGTCCAGGGTACCTCCCAGGGTGCCCCGCCGGGTGACGGGTGTCCGGGGTCCCTCCCAGGGTGCCCCGCCGGGTGACGGGTGTCCAGGGTACCTCCCAGGGTCCTGTCAGCTGCAGTGGGATCTGAAGTCTCTTCCTGTCAGCCAGGAGTCTCGCCTGTTGCTACCGGGTGTCTTTGGGAAGATGTTTTGGACTCTGTCGCCTGTTTTTCAATGTGTCTCTGCCTGCAATTTAGCACCCATGGAGAGCCCTGCCTCCTCTCGCGGTCCCTCCCCGAGCGGGATTTCTGTTTGCAGCTTTCCTTGAGTGTTCACTGCTCAGAATTCTGCCTGGGAAGGAGCTCCCGCTCCGGAGCTGTCCGGGTCTGGGTGTGCGCCCTGGGCTCCGCCCTGCCTCCGGGTGCGGGTCTCTGTTCCGTGAGGTCGGGCCTGGCCTGTGCACTCCCCGGGGCAGGCGCTGTGCCCTATGTGTTCCAGTTCTATTTCCTGTCTAGTCTTGGTGACAGTGACCCCCAAGACTGCCTCTCTGACAGGGTGCCCATCTGGGGAGGGGACCAGCCACCATGAGACAGGGGCCACGTGCACGTGGCTCCCTCGTGATCTTCCAGGATGACCCCTCCTCTTTAGCCCCCACCTCAGGAGCCCCTGAGGGCCTAAGTGTGCCCCCCTTCTGGTCCCCGAAGGCTTCCGTGGCTTAAGGACCGGAGCCAAAGCCCCTTCTCTTGTCCCTGTCACCACGCCTGTGACTCCAACCCTGCCCCCACCCTCAGCTCAGGAGTCTCTCCTGTCCCCCCTCGTTGCTGTCCCCATCACCCCCACAGGACCCCGTGTGGAAACCGCCTGTCCGCTGAGCGCTCCGGGAGCCTGGTGCTGCCCTCGTGCCACATGGCTGCTCCACCACAGCTGAGCCACAGGTCTGTGCCCTCAAGTGCAGCCCACAGGCCTTGAGTGGCGTCTGCGCCTGGCGTGGGCTCTGTGGAAGGCCCTTGAGTGGACTCGGGCTTCATGGGAGGCCCTGATTGCCTGGCGCACGTGGCCAGCAGAATGTTCCAGGCTGACCTCCTTGCTGCTCACCTGAGCTGCCAGTGTGATCTGGAGACGTGGGTGCCCTGTGCCCCACTGCCTGACGGGGGCAGCGGCCTGCCGGGTGTGGCTCCCTTACCGTGAGCTGCCCCAGCCCTGGGGTGGCCCTGCCTGCACTGACCATGAACCGCTGCTCCTCAGTCAGGCCCATGGGGGACAGGCCGTGGTGGCTGCTGGTCCAGCTGTGTGCTGCCTGCAAGACTCCCGCCTAGCTGGGTGAGAACGTGCATCCCGTGGTGGGGACCCCAGCATTGAGGGCTCGGCATTGCTGCACCCATGCCCACCCCAGGCTCCCAGCTGGGCCTTCCAGTTTTGAGCCACGCTGACAAATGCCCTGGCCTGCAGGGGGAGCCGTCAGTGGGCGTGGGGCTGGGGCAGGGGAGAGGGCGGAAGTGTGACCATAAATACCTGGAAATACGCAGCGTAAACACCCGATAACCTGGGCAGTCTCATCTCAGACCTGTGAGGCTCACGTGCTGACACGCATGACCAGATCGGGCCTCGGAGCTGCAGGGCAAGGCCCGGGCCCCAGCGGGTGTGGAGGGTGGCCGTCCTCAGGCACGCGTGCATCTGGTGGGGCTGTTGGATGCCGTGTTGCCAAGTTTACCTGGTCAGGCTGCCTCACTCACCTGGGTGCAGCCCGCGGGGCTCTTGGGACTGAGGGTGCTGTGTGCAGTGTGGTCATGCTGGGACCACAGTGGCCGTGCAGGACCACAGTAGCCGTGCCACACCAGGCAAACTCACAGGGGTCTGGGGCTGGGAGCCACTGTCCTGCTGGCGCATGGAGACATCGCCCTGCCAAGGTGACTCTGGCCAAGGCACGGAAC
This sequence comes from Sylvilagus bachmani, assembly GCA_015711505.1. NCBI lineage: Eukaryota > Metazoa > Chordata > Mammalia > Lagomorpha > Leporidae > Sylvilagus > Sylvilagus bachmani. Next base: position 117,119,813 of record CM027393.1, on the reverse strand, counting down.
CCTCTCCTTTGACCATGCACGCGGGTCACTGGTGGACGGCAGGAGAGTGGGGTTGTGGTTTCCCAGGAGCCTGTGCGTGGCCACCCAGTGCGCACGACGACACTGATTCTTATGGGAGTCTTGGGTCGATGCACATCGCAAGGTTGAATGTGGATATCCTAAAAGCAGGGAACTTCAGCAGTTCTAATTCCCTCTGAATTGTCCTAGTGACCGCGATGCTGGCTGTGCCTGTGGTTTGTGTAGGACCCCACTGCGCAGGCCAGAAGGTGCTGGTCGGTGGCGCGGGGCTTGTGTGTGTCCACCTGCCCTGAAAGACCCGGCTGGCCGAGCCGGCAGAATGCCCTGTGGGCGTCTGCTCCTGACTGTGTCCTCTGGCAGCCAGCTCTGCACAGTGCACGCCTGGCGGGCTTCAACGCGCCAACACCCCACTGCTCTGGGTGTTCTGGGTCTCCCCTTCCACCATCGAATGCCGCTGGCAAGGAGACCGCCAAGCTGCCGGGGCCGTAGCTGACAGTGCCCTGCCGGACGTGGAACACACAGAAGGCAGAGGGAAGAGGGGACATCCAGGGGGAAGGGAAGGGCGGGGGCGGGGCCGGGGAGGGCGGAGGGGGCCGGGGAGAGGGGATTTCTCCTTTTAATTTTTGCGATAGCGTGTTTTTAATGTACTTTCTAATCACAGGCTTAATGCTCCATCAAATAAAGAGTTCAGCAGATCAAAGGCAGAAGGGCCCCTGGGGAGCAGGGGTATGGACGGGGCTGTAAACAGTGTGGGACCCCATGCCGCCCGTTCACTCACGCGGCCCGCGAGTGTACTCTGCATTCCGTACAAACCAGCCGGGGTTCGGTGAAGGTTCCCTTGGGGCATCCGCGACACCCGTGCCCGGTGCCCAGCCTGTGCTCCACGCGAAAGGTTGCCATTGCCCATGTGTTTGCTGCTGCCCTGAGGGACCCCGGTGCTTCGGCGGTGCAGCAGAGGGCACGCCCGAACGCTGTCCACAGCGCGCAGCCGCCCCAGCAGAGGGCACGCCCGGACGCTGTCCACAGCGCGCAGCCGCCCCTCGCTGCCGGGTGGCAGCTGCCTCCCAGCGGGGGCCGGGGTGAGGGACGGGCTGTGCCGGTGGAGGTTCGACCCCTTCTCTGTTGTCTGAACACAAACCCAGGCTACCTCATTGGCGCCGACTACCTGCTGCGCCCCTCGGCACCTGCCGCCTTGCTGTGCTGGGAAGTGCAGGTATTGTACACCTGAATTATAATCTCGCTGGGATAATGCGCCTGTATTGATTCAGCAAAATGAGTTGTCTATTTTGTTTTCACTTCAACATCTCTAAGAAGGAAAGACTGACAGTGGGGAACAGAAGTACTGTCGACTCCACATCTTGTGGTATGAGGACCATAAAAAATGAGTAATTGGAAAATAAAATTTTACTGGGAAATGCAGCTCTGTTTGAACCTGGAGGATGAACTTTCACAACAGGCACTTACTCCACAGCAGTGCTAAAACGCGGCGCTCGCCCGGACTCCGCGCATCGCGTCAGCCGAGCGCCGCCCGCACGGAGCCTGTGAAGCCACCGCCGGGCCCTGGCGCAGCTCTGCTTTGTGGACACGCGCCTCAGAGTTGTGTCTGTCCTGCTTTGTCTTTAAGCTCCACGGGGGCTCTCTGATTGACCCCGTGCCCTCTAAGTGAGCCCGCCCCTGGCACCGGGCCGACTCTGACCCCACATTTCTCGACAGGAGTGCGACTTGGCCTGCATGGCTGGTGGATGCGTCGCCCGAGCCTCCCCCTGGGGGTGCCTGGGCCACTTGCCGCCATGCACGTCACTGTTCACATTCTCTGTTTCCCAGGGCACAGAACGGGGGCCCCTGTGCTCCGTGGTGACCTCCCCTGGACTGCTCTCGTCCGCAAAGACGCCGTCTCCCAGTGAGGTCATGGTCACAGGTGCTGGCCCGGGACGTGCACACGTCTCTGGGGACAGGATTCAGCACAGTTTGACTGCTCGGCTCCCAGGGTGGCTGGTGGTGCAGTGGACGTGGCCTGGCAACACTGGGGCCAAACAGAACTGCACTTCCCAGTGCCCTGGGCTTCGGTCCTCACCAGGAGGCCAGTCGGGGTCTCAGGCTGGAGCCCGAAAACGCCACGCCTGGGGGTGAGAGGCCTCCCGGCTCAGGCCTGCCTGGCGCAGTTCTACACCAACGTCCATGGCGACCCCCCCGGCCGCCGCTGCTGAGGCCTTGCTCACGGGTGGGGCTGTTCTGTGACGGTTCTGGCAGAGTCCTGCCTCGTACCCTAAATGCCAGGGAACTTCGTTTCAAATAGTTTTTTATGAATCTACTGGGCAGATCATGGCTTAAATGCCTGTGCTTTTGCTGGCCTTTAAGGTGGGGGGGGGCTGTTCTACTTGTTCCGTTTAACAAGGAAAGTAGGTTCTTGTCAGAAGGGAAAAGCAGGAAGATCCGCAGTGCTCCTGGGCGAGCAGGAGGAGAGCAGAATAGCGGGGAGTCTGCACCGGGGGTTCAGGGAACGCTTGTCCCCTGTGTCCTGTGGCTGTGGTGAACTACGCCGGGTCCGGAGCAGCAAGGCTGACTTGCCTCTGGTTCTGGAAGCCGGAAGCCCAGGAGGAAGGGCCGACTTGTGTGTGGCTTCTGGAGAGGCTGCCGTGCTGTGCAACACACACATACATGCATGCAACACACACACACTGTGCATGTGCTAAGTTCACAGATGTAGACACCCCCCACATACATGCATGTAATATGCACACACTGTGCATGTACTGTGTTCACATGTGTATACACACCCACATACACGCATGTAATATGCACACACTGTGCATATGCTAAGTTCACAGATGTAGACACCCACCCACATACATGCGTGTATTATGTACACACTGTGCATGGGCTATGTTCACAGATGCATACACACATATACACACTGCATGTACTGTGTTCACATGTGTATACACACCACATACATGCATGTAATGTGTGCACACTGCATTTGCTATGTTCACAGATGCATACACACACCCACATACATTCACATAATATGCACATACTGTGCATGTGATGTGTTCACAGATGTATACACACACATACATGCATGTAATATACACACACTATGTGTCTGCTGTGTTCACAGGTGTATACACACACCCACATGTGTGAATGCAATGATAATGCAAAATATACACACATGCATGGAATCTTTGCACACATGAGTGCAGTGCATGCATGTAATGTATACACCAATATATGAACAAAATGCATGCAAAAATCACATACTGTACATGTATGTCTTTAGAATTATAGCATTTGCACATGTGTATGTTAATAAACCCACACACATGTAACACAACAGCATACACATGTGTGGTCTGGGCACATGGATATCTGCACACATATGCCACACATGCAGATATTCATGCAGTGCATGTAATACATGAACATATACCTATACACATAAATGAGCATATATATGCATATACTACATACAATTATGCATAAATGTATACATATGCATATTTATATGCACCTACACACTTACCTGCAATATATACACTAACAAGTACATGTTATATATATTCCTTACATGCGCATGATATATACACATGCACATGTAAGACAATGAACGTACATACATGCATATGTACACAGGGACAAATGCATGCAATACACACGTATGACAGGTACATGCATATAACATATGCATACATGTAATTGCACAAACATGCATTTTATGTGTGTATACACGTGCACACATATATGTATATACAAATATATGTACATGCATATATACACATATATTTGCATGTGTATGTGTATACAGGGGTACTTCAAAAGTTCATGGTAAGTGTGTATTATGAAAACGTTATACATGGATTTCAAAAAATGTTTGTACCAAAAGAAACATCTTTGAACTCTATTTCTTCATGAACTTTTTAGTATATAATTTAAAGCTGTGTAATAGTAATTTATAATATAAACACTATATAATAACATGTAATATATGCACCTATGCACACACCTGTACATTACATGTGATGTGTACATAGACTACACATGTGCATGATACATACACACAAATTCCTGTGCATAGATGCACACATTGCACACACACACACGCACACATGCCTTCTCCTGACCCACACAGGAGTGAGGCTCCCTGTGTTCCTGATGACTGCTAAGCTGTGGCTGTGATCCTGGGAATGCCGTGGCCATCTTTGTGCTGTCCAGGACAAGCTTGCCCCAGGGCAGCCAGCACAGGTGAGCGCCCAGCTGAGGCACTGCAAGCATTGTCATCGGGACGCACTTGGGTCCAGCCATGCCAGAGATTGGCCAGTGCACCAGCTCTTTGTCCAGTCAGTCTGAACTGGGTTACTTCTGCTTGCAATCAGAGGAGGCAGGCCAGGAACTTGGGGCTCTGGGCTGCAGACCTGGGGGTGAGGAGGAAGAATGGGTGACAGCAGAACCTGCGTGTGGATGCAGCCACTGCAGTGCCTCGTTCAGGACAGCGCCATCCGCAGGGGAGGAAGCTGGCCCAGAGCACTGGTCAGTCTGTTGGCCAGGCACTGCACTCGGGTCCTGTCCATACTGGGTCATGACAGTCCCTGGAGAATCCAGAGGTCTTTGGAGAAATCTGTTTCCAGCAGGGTTCAGACTGGGCCACTCCCTGCTGCTTTGCTGACGCACTTGACAGAGGCAGCGGCCCAGCCCACGTGCCTCCAGAACCTCAGCTGCGCTGCCCTGAGTCCTCCGGTGCCCATGCCGCTCAGGCGCTGGGGCGGTGTCTGCAGGCAGCGGGGACCTGGCCTGGGACTGTCCCCTGGGAGCAGTCAGACCTGGGGTCTGGGGCAGGGGCTGCCGTGCCTGGGCAGCAGGGCGGCGACTGGTCTGGTGGGAGGTGGGCCAGTACACACAGGATCTCCAGACGCCGCCCTTTTCCTCTGACTGGCGACCGCCCCCACCCACTAAATACAGACCATTGAGAGGAAGGGAGAAGGGGCCTCCCACTCCACAGTGTGTGCTGTGCCCTGGACGCCATACTCCTGGGGCGGCGGTGGCTCTAAGCAAGGATGAGCGGTCGCGTGCATGGCAGAGACAGTGTCAGGGTGGAAGGGAGGACACTGGAATGGCTGTGTAGGGCTGCTGCGTGGCGGGGCAGTTGCATGGTGGAGCTGAGGTCCTGGGTGTCATCTGCTCGGGACAGTGGGCGTGGTCCGTGTGGGGCTGCTGCGTGGCAGGGCTGAGGTCCTGGGCGTCGTGTGCTTGGGACAGTGGGCGTGGTCCATACGGGACTGCGAGGCTGTCTGGGTTTTCACCCTGAGGACGCTGTCTGCCGCCCGCACCGCAGCCTCGAGAGAGCAGTCGCTCTTGGAGATCCAGCGCTCAACATGGGGAAGTCTCAGGTTCGGTCAGCACCTCCCTTGGTGTGGTTTTTCTTATATTTAGCACATGTTTCAGGGAACATGTGTGGCGAATCTGCATGGGTGAGCATGCGAGTCTGTGTGACAGATCTGCATGGGTGAGTGTGGGAACACAGGTGACAAATCTGCATGGGTGAGTGTGTGAAAAACACGTGTGACTATCCCCATGGGTGAGTGTGTGAGAAATACGTGTGACTATCCCCATGGGTGAGTATTCAGGGACACGTGTGACTGACGTATCTGTGGGTGTGTGAGAACATGTGTGATGTATCTGCATGAGTGAACATGTGGGAACACATGATGTATCTGCATGGGTGAGTGTGAGAACATGTGTGACACATACATGAGTGAACATGTGGGGACACATGTGATGTATCTGCATGGCTGTGCACATGAAAACACATGTGCTGTATCTGCATGAGTGTGTGAGGACACGTGATGTATCTGCATGGGTGTCAGACCACATGTGACATATATGCATGAATGAGCGTGTGTGAACACATGTGATGTATCTGCATGGGTGAGTGTGAGAACCCATGAGACGTATCTGCATGAGTGAGTGTGTGGGAACATGTGATGTATCTGCAGGGGTGAGTGTGAGAACATGTGTGACACATGCCTGAGTGAACATGTGGGAACGCGTGATGTATCTTCATGGGTGTGTGAGGACACATGAGATGTATCTGCAGGGGTGAGTGTGTGGGAACACGTGATGTATCTGCAGGGGTGAGTGTGTGGGAACACGTGATGTATCTGCAGGGGTGAGTGTGCACACGTGTGGGTGACGGCGTGTGGGGCGTGTGTGGATGAGCCTGTGGGAGCACCTGTGATGCGTGTGTACCTCTCAAGCCTTGAGGCAGGTGGGAAGGCGGGTTGGAAGAGCAGGACCCGCGCCAGCACTGGCTCTCTGGCAGGGCCTTGGACCTCAGGTTGTGTGCTGACGTACAGCTGTGGAAACCAGAAACACCAGTTCATGTAGGAGCCTCCTCAAGGCTGGCCTGCCCTTTAAAATCTGTAAGAGGTGGTAAGGGAGGCTCGGGGAGGGGTGGCGATACCGTTCTCATCTACTGGTTTACTTCCCAGAAGCCAGTGAAGACTGGGAGTGGGCTGTGCCCAAACTGGGAACCAGAACTCAATCCAGGCAGGTGGGTGCAGCCGTCTCCACTGCCTCCCAGGGTGAGCATCAGCCGGAGCCAGAGCCGGAGCCAGGACTCGGGCCAGGCCCTCTGGTGCGGGACGCAGGCGTCTCCACTGGCGTCCCTACGGCTAGGCCAAATGCCCCCCTGTTTCTTGAATTTTAATGAAAAGATTGATTTCTAGTCATTATTTATCTATTGTCGAATTTTAACAAACAGCTGTAGTGATAATTGCTGAGTTTCTACTCTGTGTTTAGAGAAAACTGTCGATGCACAAACATGGAATTGTGCTATTATCTGTGTCTCAGGCATTTTCTGTAAATATACAGATTTAGTGCTGGTTTTCAATAAATATACAAAGATGTTAATTATCACTAGAACTATTTGTTAACACTCAAAAGTACATAGAAAGAAGTCAAAGAAATGCCATGTTTCCATTACAAGTTCAGAAATGTTTGTTTTGAGGCCGCCTGTTACAGAATCTTCTGGAAATTGCACTGTCATTATCTCGTCTTTTGTCTCCAGTCCGTCAGCTGACCCCCCACCCCCCGAGCGTCTCCCCACACTTTCCTGGGGCTCCTCTTCTCTCGGCTCAGGGGTAAAGGCAGGTGCGGTGAGGGGTGGCCATCCCGGGCAGGGGCCCGCGGGGGGATGGACGATTTCCAGACCTACTCTCTGTGGTGTGCTGCTTAGGGGCCTCACGTGCAAAGCTCCGCTCGGAGCCAGCCCGAGTCTGCCACAGAGGCGGAGCCAATCCCTTCGGGCCGGCCGGCCGGTGTGGGTCATGTCTTTGCATTCTTGCCACTGTGCCCGTGTGGTTCTGGCTGTGTTTGGTGGCTGCCGAGCTGTGCCCACGTGAAGGCTGCATCTGGGAAAACAACTTTTCCTCTCGCAGTGTTCATCGGGGGCCATCTGCCCTCAGGCCAGAGGCGCTGGACTGTGTGCTTATGGGCTGGCTGACTGAGGAGGCTGTGAGCTAGGCCTTGTGTGGTCTTGGAGCTTGGGTGCCAGTGAGGGCCTGAAGTCTGACTCCACGGGGGTTCCCCAGAGAAACAGAACCAGCAGGAGGTGGCCCCCTGCCACCGCATGGCGCTGGCTTCAGCCTGGCCCATCCTGGCTATTGAGGACTCTGGGGAGTGAACCAGTGGATGGGAGAGCTCGCTCGCTCTCTGCCTTTCAATTAAATAATTAAAAAAAAAATCAAGCGATGGACTGGCGCTGTTGATGTAGCGGGTAAAGCTGCTGCCTGCAGTGCCGGCATCCCATATGGGCGCCGGTTCGAGTCCTGGCTGCTCCACTTCCAATCCAGCTCTCTGCTGTGGCCTGGGAAAGCAGTGGAAGATGGCCCAAGTCCTTGGGTCCCTGCACCCCCATGGGAGACCTGGAAGAAGCTCCTGGCTTCAGATTGGCATGGCTCCAGACACTGCGGCCATATGGGGAGTGAACCAGCAGATGGAAGACCTCTCCCTCTCTCTCTCTCTCTCTGCCTCTGCCTCTCTGTAACTCTGCCTTTCAAATAAATAAATCATTTTTTTAAAAAAAGAAAAATCAAGGAAAACTCATTTTCATTTTGAATAGAAATATTTATCCAGTTTCTTCCTCCAGAATGTGAGAGAGAGAAGAGATTTTAAGCACCATGCAGTCTGACCTCATAGAATTGAGGCCCCGATGGACTTAAATGACCCTGGTTTATATGACCATTAAGTCATGGAACTCATATTCAAATCTAGGTCTGTGAATTTTAATTCACAGAATATTTATGCTTCCTTAGTCTATTATTTCTTCAACACTGAAGGATATAAAAATGAGACGTTCAGGTTACACAACTACTGCTGTCACGATCTAGATCACTGTTGTTGACTGATGCTGGTCAGTGTGTTTCCCCTTAGACACAGGCAGACGTATGCCTGTGTGTGTGCAGCGTGCACATGGATGTGTGTGTATGATTATGAGCGTGCATGTGTGTTGGCATGTTGGTGTGGGCCTGTATGTGTGCATGGTGTGTGTGCACGTGCATACACGCACGTGTGAGCACATGTATGTGTGTCTGAGTGTGTTAGTGTGTGTGCAAGTGTGAGCGTGTACATGTAAGTGTGCTAGTGTGTGCATGCGTCTATACGTGTCTTGTGTGTGCACCCACGTGTGTGGGAATGTGCGTTGTGTCTGTTAGTGTGTGCATTGTGTGGCTACATTAGTATCAAAAAATAAGTATGAAAACAAAAAGCATAGCCTGAGATAAGGAACACTTTATAATTAAAAGGTCATTTAACCAGGAAAACGAAACACTAAGAAACATGGGAAGAATTTGTAGCAGAAGTGGGAAGCTGCAGGCTCGCAGTGGAGGACTCCGAATCCGCGTCAGTCGTAGAGTGACCAGTCCGCAACCTGCCAGCAGAGCAGCGCTGCTGACCCCTTCCCTGCCCCCTGCCCGCCTCCCGCCAGGCACAGCCCGCCTCCCGCCACGGTAGAGTTAAGTTCAAAGATCAGGAATGTAATGGAGAGCTCTCTCAAATACTTGGAAATTAATCTGAGAGAAATTAATTTGCGGCGTCAGCTGGTTAAAGCATGCGTCGCCAGGCCGGCGCATTTTGTGATCCGTGGGGACAGCACAGTGTGCCGGGCCCGCGTGGCCCCGCGTGGCCCCCAGGTGCGGGCGTGCTGCGAGATCTCGTCTTTTCTCTTCAGAGCGGCTGAGGCCGAGGGTGGAGGCCCCGCACCATCGGGGCCCCTTGCCCTGTCCTCCAGCAGCGTGGAGGGAGCTGGCGGGGCCTCCCCGGGTTCCTGGGCTGAGGCCGAGCCGTGGGACCTGGAGCGGTGCTGACACAGCGGGGACGCGGGACTCACTGACCAGCATCCAGGCCGGGCGCCTGGGCTGCCCTGAACTGGAGAGACGGATCTGAGGACGCAATCCTGGAGCTGTCCTCTGCAGACGTGAGGGAAGTCCTGACTCTGGAGGAAGCGAGCGGCCACAGCGCCCGGGCGTGGGGACGCAGGGAGTGGGGACCGGGAGATGTGAGGACGCCATTGACAGTCTCCAAACCAGAGGGAGGCAGGCAGCGAGGCTGTCTGGTAAGGACTTTTTAAAAAAGGTTTATTTTATTTATTTGAAAGGGTTACAGAGAGAGAGAGAGAGAGAGAGAGAGACATCTTCCATCTGGTTCACTCCCCAGCTGGCCGCAAAGGCCAGAGCTGACCTGATCCAAAGCCAGCATCCAGGAGTCTTTCCGGGTCTCCCATGTGAGGGCAGGGGCCCAAGGACTTGGGCCGTCCTCTACTGCTTTCCCAGGCCACAGCAGGGAGCTGGGTCGGAAGTGGAGCAGCCTGGGGCCAGCCCTGTGGCATAGAAGGTAAAGCCACTACCTGCAGTGCCCGCAACCCATTTGGGTGCTGGTTTGGTTCCCGGCTGCTCCACTTCCCATCCAGCTCTCTGCTATGGCCTGGGAAAGCAGTGGAGGATGGGCCAAGTCCTTGGGCCCCTGCACCCATGTGGGAGACCTGGAAGAGGCTCCTGGCTCTTGTCTTTAGATGGGTGCAGCTCTGGTTGTTGTGGCCATCTGGGAAATGACCCAGTGGATGGAAGACCTCTCTCTCTCTCTCTCTCTCTTTATCTCTCTCTCGGCCTCTGCTTCTCTGTAACTCTGCCTTTCAACTGAATAAATAAATATTAAGAAAAAAAAAGAAGTGGAGCAACTGGGATTTGAACCTGTGCCCATGTGGGATGCCGATACTGCAGGCTGAGGCGTTAACCCAGTGCACCACAGCACTGGCCCTGGGTGAACACTTGAAAGAAGCTAATTAAACAGCGCTTCGCCACATAGAGGTAACCATCTCATCCTTGATGGGTCGAGGGCCTCGTCAGAGAAATCAAAGTAAAAAAAGGAAATGTTAGAAATGGAAATTTAGAAATGTCACAGGGCTCAACAGCAGGATGGGGCCACAGAACTTGACACTGGTGAACTTGAGGCTTCATTCATGGAAATTATTCAAGCAAAAACCATAAGATTTTCTGGGAGGTATTCGATGCTGGCAGAGTGTAGTATTTATGAAGTCACAAGATAAAAGGGGGACTAAAAGCTTTGTCTGTGGATTTGAATCCTTCCACGTTTTGCTTGAAGTGATAGAATATTAATTTTAACAGGACTCTGAAAAATTAGGTATGTTTGTTATAATCACAAGAATGATTACTAAAAGGAAAAGGAAAAGGAGACATAGCCAGAAGACTAAGATAAAGTAGAACACTAAAAAATTCCAGTAATCCAAAGTAAAGCAGGCGAGCGGAATTCAGAGGGTGCAAGCAGAAACACTGATAGCAGAGCTGCTGATCACACTAAGTGTACGTGGTCTACACTCACTAACTAGCAGCATTTCTGCACTCACTAACTAGCAGCGTTTCTACACTCACTAACTAGCAGCATTTCTACACTCACTAACTAGCAGCATTTCTGCACTCACTAACTAGCAGCATTTCTACACTCACTAACTAGCAGCATTTCTGCACTCACTAACTAGCAGCATTTCTGCACTCACTAACTAGCAGCATTTCCAATTGGGTTGAAAGCAACCTCGACCATTTGCTATCTAAAACAGCCTCACTTTTAATCTGGTGCCAAGGGTTATGGCTGGTGTTGACACTGACGGGATGGCGGTGGATGAACACCACACGCGCTGCTGAACCGGAGGCTGCTTGTGCTGACTCAGACAAGGCGGCTTCCAAACCTGAAGACTGCAGGGATAGAGAGGAACGCTGGGGAGGCGACGGATCCGTAACCAGGAAGGCAATCATATAGGCACCTGAAGACACAGCTCTGCAGACAGGCAGCACGGCAGACACACGTGGAAAGACAGGAGAGAGTCCTCGCTGTGTCTGGAGACTCCCTTGCTTGTCTGTGGTTGATTGAACAACTGACAGAAAGTCAGCAGCCATGTGAGTGACCGAAACAGCACAGTCTGAGTGGCGTACTTAGAGCGTTCTGCTCAGCAGTACACATTCTGTGCAAGCACACATCTCCACGATAGGCCATGTCTGGGGCATGAGATACGTCCTAGCTCTGAAAACACAGAAAACATTCAGAGCTTTTTCTCTGTATTTAACAAAGTAGAACCCAATAACAGAATATTTGAAAGTTAAGCAACATAAGTCTAAGAAACTCACAGATTACAGAATAAGTCTCAAGTGAAGCAAGGAAAAATGTGAACAAATGAAAATGAAGAATGTTCATTTTGGAATGTGAGGGACGCAGCTTAAACAGTCTAGAGAAAAATCTATAACGAAACATTATATTGGAAATGCACAGCATGAACTATTTTATTAGAAAGTAACAACACTCCCAAATCAACTACTTCATCTTTTACCTATAGAGACTCATAAAGAAAAGTAAACTAAATCCAAAATGAGTAAAGGAAACATAACAATAAAGATACAGGACCAGATCGACTAAGAGCAGAAAAGCAAGAGAGGAAGCCCGTGAATCAAAACGTGGTCTTTGAAAAAAAAAACTCACGATGCTCCAGAGAGTGCCGAGAGGGAAGGAGACCCAGATGGCCAAGGTCAGGGGCGGAGATGGGCTTCAGTGCAGACCCTGGTGTTGACTGTGTATGTAAGACAAACGAGTCCCCTAACGGTCGTAAGTCCCTAAAACACATCTACAAAAAATGCATAGCATTGCTTGTCCTACAACTGCTAAATCGAATGACTTTTTAAAACTAAAACCTTTTTTTTTTTTGACAGAGTGGACAGTGAGAGAGAGAGAGACAGAGAGAAAGGTCTTCCTTTGCTGTTGGTTCACCCTCCAATGGCCGGCGCACTGATCTGAAGCCAGGAGCCAGGTGCTTCTCCTGGTCTCCCATGGGGTGCAGGGCCCAAGCACCTGGGCCATCCTCCACTGCACTCCCGGGCCACAGCAGAGAGCTGGCCTGGAAGAGGGGCAACCGGGACAGAATCCGGCGCCCCGACTGGGACTAGAACCCAGTGTGCCGGTGCCGCAGGCGGAGGATTAGCCTAGTGAGCTGCGGCACCGGCCTAAAGCTAGAACCTTCTTAACCTGTGAACTGGGCCTTCCTTGGTTGTTTCACAGGTAAATTCCGTCATCATTTAAAGGAGACATATACCAATTCTACAAGATCTCTAGATCTCCCTAGAGGAGAAAACCTGCTCCAATGGCGTTTAGCCTGGTACAGAAGCTACACAAGCATCACCGGAGAGATGACCATAGACAGATACCCCGCACACGTAACAGTCAGCAAAGTTTTCGACAAAGTGTTAGCCAGTGAGCGCCCGGAGCCCGTGAAGACAGCACTCTGACTGGTCAGCCCTACCCCGGGGAGGCGAGGTCATCTCCACACTGAAGCCACTGTGGCTGCGGGGATCAGCATGGCGGGGTGGGGGCTGTGCATCCCCCTCAGCAGAGGCAAGCTGCAGCACGAGGAGGGAGGAAGGGCCGACTGCCCGAGGGGAAGGCACGCGCTCGGGGCAAAGGCAGTAACTGCGAACTACAGCAGCTCCACAGCCAGGAGAAGAGGAGAGGATGCTGCTGCCCGCCCTGGGCAGGGGCGCCACCCTGCTGGGAAAGGGTCCTCACATGAACCATTAGGGCTGAGGAGAGACGGGGGCAGGGCAGTGGCAGAGGGAGAAAGCGCACTGCCAGCCCACCTCCCCTGCGCTGGCTCTGTGGCGGCGCACCATCGCTGTGCTGGAACTAAGGGGACGGCCTGAGGCAGCTACACAGAGAGGCAGTGATGGATAAGGCCAGGAGGGAGGGGGAGGGGGAGAGGGGGAGGGAGGA
>CM027393.1:117084798-117106372 GCA_015711505.1 Sylvilagus bachmani | reverse complement strand
AGGGAGGGAGGGGAGGGGAGAGTGAGGGGAGGGGGGCGGGAGAAGGGGAGGGAGGAGGGAGGGGAGGGGGAGGGGTGAGAAGAAGAGGGAGGAGAGGGGGAGGGGAGAGGGAGGGGGAGTGGGAGGGAGGGAAGGGAGAGGGAGGGAGAGGGAGAGCTTGCGGCTTACTGCCACCCCGGCGCCCCCGCCGGGAACCATCTATCCTGAAGAGGTAGCAGTGAAGTGCTGTGACCCCCACCGCGGCTGCAGATGGGCAGCCCGAACTCCAGGACAACCCTACAGACCTCACTGGCTTTCAGTCCAGTCTAGAGGGCTGACGGGGTCTCTTGGCTCCCAGGAAGAACCCACACTGCCTCCCTCCTCCCCCGGAGCTGCTGCTGTAAGCTTGAGGGTCCACCTGCCTTAGGGAGAGGCCAGAAGCCCCCAGAGACAGCGAGGGCATGTTGCAGGGGGAAGACGGGGCCTGTGAGTCCTGCAGCCACAGGTCTCTGCACAAGCCCTGGAGCCACACTTGTTGCCCGTGCTCCTTTGAAAGCTCACGTCCACCTCAGCGTCACGCTGCGACCCCCTGTCTGCCGCAGGCACTCCACAGAAAGAGGAACGGCTGTGCCAGATGTGAAGATGTTAGCACAGGGGCGTGGACATAAGGGGCAAGGAACACGAGGCCTCCGGGAGGACCCAGGGTTCTCAGGGACGGATCCCGAGCTGAAGTGCCTGGAAAAGAATCAGATCCTGAGAAAACTCAGTAGACGCAAGAGAAGGTGCATGGACAGTTTAAAGAAACGAGGAAAACAACGGATGACATGACTGGAAAAGTCAGCACAGAGAGAGAAACCCTGAAAAAGAAGCAAGTTTTAGAGCTGAAAATCACAATAAATGAAATAAAAGGTAGAGCTGAGAGCTTCGACAGCAGAATAGACCAAGTGGGAGGAAGAATTTCTGAACTGGAGGGCAAGACTTTGAAGTCATGCAGTCAGAGAAAAGTAAAGAGAAGAGGAAAAGAACGGAAAAAGGCTGTGGGACATATGGGATACCGTTGAGTGAATACATGTTTGCATTATAGGGAAAGAGAAGGAAACATGGGGAACCTACTGGATGAGATACTAGTCGAAACGTCCAAAGGTGTGACAGAGACACGGATGTTCAGATACAGGAAGCTCAAAGGACCTCCCACCCACAAAGATCTTCTCCAACACATATTGTCAGGTTGTCAAAAGTTATGGACAAGGAGAGAATCCTGAAGACAGAGAAAAACACCGAATTACATATCAAAAGAATCAATTAGACTAACAGCAAACTTCTCAGCAGAAACCCTACAGGCCAGAAAATTGCGGCATGATACAGTCAAGGTCTTGACATTGAAAAACTTCTAACCAAGAATGTTCTACCTGGTGAAACTATCCTGTAGAAGTGAGAGAGAAATAAAGAAATAAAGCCAGCCAAATCAGAGCGTTCCTCACTACCGGAGCAGCTTTGCAAGGAATCCCGAAGGCAGTCATGTGCTAGAAGTGAACATCAAGAAAACACCATCAGTGCCAGATTAACAAATAGAGCAATGCGATCAGTAGTCAAGCAACAGAACGACAGGAGTTAGTTCTTACCTTGAATACAAATTGTTTAGGAGCCGGTGCTGTGGTGTAGTGGGTAAAGCCTGCAGTGCCGGCATCCCTGATGGGTGCTGGTTCGAGTCCCGGCTGCTCCTCTTCCGATCCAGCTCTCTGCTGTGGCCTGGGAAAGCAGTAGATGGTCCAAGGCCTTGGGCCCCTGCACCCACGTGGGAGACCTGGAAGAAGCTCCTGGCTCCTGGCTTTGGATAGGCACAGCTCCGGCTGTTATGGCCAATTGGGGAGTGAACCAGCAGATGGAAGACCTCTCTCTCTCTCTCTCCCTCTCCCTGTCCCTCTCTCTCTCTCTCTCTCTCTCCCTCTCCCTGCCTCGCCTTCTCTCTGTGTGTAACTCTCACTTTCAAATAAATAAATTTTTAAAATAAAAAATTAATATAAATGGTTTAATTTCCTAGTCAAAAAATGGATTGAATGGATTAAAAACCGAGACCTGGCCGTATGCTGCCTATAGGAAACTCGCTTCAACAGCAAGGTTGCACCTCGGCTGAAAGTGAAGGGCTGGAAAAAGACACACCATGCAAATGAAGGCAAAACTGAGTGGGAGGAGCTGCACTCACATCAGCTTAAACAGACCTTAAATAAAATGTGAAGAGACAAGGGCATTATATATCGACACAGGAATCAATTAGCAAGAAAATGTAGCAATCATCAATGTACCCAACACATGAATACCCAGATAGATATGGATATAGATCCACGGTGACTGTTATCAGACCTAAGAGAGAGACTCCAATACAATAGTGAGGGGGTTTCGGCACTCCACCGTCCTCAATGGACAGATCACCCAGACAAAAAATTCACAACGACACAGAAATTCCACAAAGAGGTGAAGCATACTACTGAGCAATCGGAACCAGCGGAGGGTCACAGGACGCTTCTCCCGACACGACCTTCTCGTCAGCACGTGCATCACTTCCTAGGGTTCAGCAAGCCAAGTGTCAGTGCATCTGCGAAGGCTGAAGTCGTCGTGGAGTCTTCACACTGCAAAGGAATGAAACGAGAAGTCAACAAGAGCAGTAGCAGTTTACAAATACACGGGTTAACCAGGCTCCAGGATGACCAGTGGGCCACTGGAGAGAATAAACGGCAAAAAATTCTTTAAACAATTGACAATGAAAACACAACCTATCAGAACCTGTGGAATATAGCAAAAGAAAACCAAGAGGTACGTTCATAGTGATAAAACTGTAAATTAGCAGAAAGTAAGAAATAATAAAAATCAGAGCAGAAATAAATGTAATGAAAACTAAAAAGAAAAAAAGACCAAAGATCAGCAAAGTGAAAGGCTAATTTTTTGAGAAGATAAGCAAATAAAATAGACTAACAAGGGAAATAGGAGGAAAAACTTGAACAGATAAAATTAGAGATGAGGGGCTGGCACTATGGCATAGGTCTGCAGTGCCAGCATCCCATATGGGCCTCAGTTCAAGTCCCGGCTGCTCCTGTTCCTATCCAGCTCTCTGCTATGGCCTGGGAAGGCAGCCGAAGATGGCCTAAGTTCTTGGGCCCCTGTACCCACGTGGGGGACCCAGAGAGAGCTCCCGGCTTTGGATCAGCTGAGCTCAGGCCGTTGTGGCCAACTGGGGAGTGAACCAGTGGATGGAAGACCTCTCTCCCTCTCTCTCTCTTTCTCTCTCTTCCTCTCTCTCTAACTCTACCTCTCAAGGAAATAAATAAAATCTTTTAAAAAAAATAATACAGGGGGCTGGCGCTTGTGGAATAGCAGGTAAAGCCACCGCCTGCAGTTCTGGCATCCCATATGGGCGCCAATTCAAAAGAGCATATGAAACTGCTGTGAACAACTAACTCTACGCTAGCAAATTGGAAAAACCTGGCTGCATCTAAGCTGCTCTGATTAAATCTAGAAGATGCAGAAGATCTAAACGGGCAGTGAGATGGAAGCAGTAATTAAGTTTCCCATCCAGAAAAAAAGCCTGGGACCTCACGGCTTCTCTACTTAATTCTGCAAAATATTTTAGGAGGAACTAATTCCAACACCTTCCAAGCTATTCTGAAATAATGAAAAAGATGGAACTCTGCCAGACTCTACGAGACCAGCATTGCTCTAACGTCAAAACCGACACACACCAAAAGAAAATGCAGACCAGTGTCCTCGACGGACTTGGATGCAGAAATCCTCAACAAGATGTTGGCAAAATGAACCCAGCACTACTTCAAGGAGGTCATGCACGAAGGCCCCATCCAAGGTGGGTTTATCTGGGGTGGGTTGAGCAACTAGCTCACCCTGCTCACGTCCTCAACCACACGAGCTTCTCAAAACTTGCAGGCTTTCAGCTGAAATACAGTATGTGTCCTGATAAGAATCTTGTCAAGGTGATGGAAGAAAATTGTCTGAAGCCCACAATCTCTAAATGACAGCAACAGAACAAAATAACCCACGACGGCACTGCAGACCCCATCGTTGTTGGCAAGACATAGCCCGTCCAGAACACCTCCGCGGTCTCTACCCAAGGCTGACCTAGGCTGGATGGCAAGGAAGTGGTGGCAGGCTGTGCATGAGAGCTCCCCGTCGCGGGGTTGAGGCTACAGGGCAAGGTGGCGTAGCTGCCACGTGGCGAGAGACAGGGAGTCCGTGTCCTCAGCGTCTGGTCTCTGTCCCCCTCCTTGGTCAGTCGCCGGGGCTCCCACTAAGGACCTGATCTAACCCTGAGCGCTTCCCAAAGCCCCGCCTCCCAACACTGCAGGTGGAGGAAGCTCCTGTGTGAGCAGCCTCTGCCGCTGCTGCTCGGGAACTCTTTGGGGCTCGTAGGACATTTTAAAATATGGAGTAGGACGTTTCAGTATAGCGGAAAGTTGCATGCCTGCCCACCTGCAGTATTTAGAGAACTTTACGCATAGAGGACACAGTTTAATTCTACGTCTTGTTAGGACTGAATTAACTCCCCAGGCAGAACCGACTGATGCCAGACAAGAGGCAGTGACTGGTAGTGTTGAAACACTGGGCTTCCCAGCTGTGGTCGGGGGCTGTGGTTAGGACAGATCTCTCTGTCTTTCATGGTAACTGCTTCACTGGGGTCCATCTTCATTTTACAGAGCACGTCCTTGAGTAACTCTCTTGGAAAAGGTTGTTTTTCAGTCCTTGCACATCCAAATACAGCTTTTTTCTGCCTTTACATTTGAGCCACATCGGACATGCGTGTGATCCACAGCTCTGTGGAAGTGGCCTTATTAATATTAATATTTTGGATTTAATGTTGCAGGTGAAATAAAATGCCAGCCTGAAGCCTTGCCTTTATAGATCATTTAAAATTTTCCCCTCTTTTAATTGCAGCTGTAATGTTTATTCCTGTTGTCTCAGGAAATTGGCTGCTTACCCAGGACACATTGGTGCGGATCCGTCCCCATCCCCCTGACACTGTGGGAGCCACAGCACCCAGCGTGACGTCCTTGGGGAAGCCGGGGGTGGCGGGGGCTGCCAGGAGGAGCAAGCGGCCTTGGGATTTGGGGGTCAGGTGCAGCTGAGCTCTGCTGCCTCACCCCGCTGGGCCCAGGGAGCTCTGTCGCGGTCTCCCAGGAAAGCCACCGGGCTGCGACACACAAGGGGGACCTGGAGAGAGAGCCGGCTTTGTCTGGGTCACCGTGGCAACACGGGGATGTGAGGATGGCTGGCTGATGTAGGTCGTGGGAGGGAAACACGCCTTCACGTTGCCTGGCACCATTACCATTTTCAAGCAAAAAAGTCAGAAGTGTGCGGTGCGGCTGGCAGCTGCATCCTGACTTGGAGGCTGGAGCCACTGAGCCAGGGCCCCCTGGGGTCCCCGGGGGTGACAACAGCTCCTTCTGGTCCACAGCGTCTGCAGAAGCTGGGCCTGGCAGACCAACAGGGGCCCCGTGCACTCGCCCACGCCCTCTGCACACACGCCAGCCTCTGGGTCCGTGTCCAGCTGCCCAGCAGGCTGGGGTGACGCCTCCTTAGCTCCTCCCCGTGGGCAGAGCCTGCACTTCGGGAAGAGAGGCTGAGGCAGGGGCGCTGAGTCTCCCCGTGTAGGGGGAGCAGAGGTGTAAAGAGGGAGCCATCACCGCTTCACGTGCACATCGGCCTTCTGGGGAAACGTGTTCAAGCCTGCTCGTGTGAAATCGAGGGACCTCAGTTTTAAAGGACTCAAAACTCAGACAGTTGTCCCTGCCTCCCCAGCCTTGTGTGTTGATGCCGGCTACCGTCTGAGACCTAAGGCTGAGCTCAGGTGGATACAGCTGCTGTGGCTCCCCGTGCCCCCTGCTCCGAGGGGACACAGCTGCTGTGGCGCCCTGTGCCGCCTGCTCCGAGGCAGGCATTCTTAGGCAGAGACAGAGGCTGTCCCTCACAGCTTCCCTGGGCCCCATCTGGGGCTCCTGAAAAGTCCCAGTATCCCACACAGGTGCCAGTTCGAGTCCCGGCTGCTCCGCTTCCAATCCAGCTCCCTGCTGTGGCCTGGGAAAGCAGTGGAAGATGGCCCAAGTCCTTGGTCCCCTGCAGCTGTGTGGGATCCTGGGAGGAAGCTCCTGGCTCCTGGCCTCGGATCCGTCCAGCTCTGGCCCATGCAGCCATTTGGGGAGTGACCAGTGGGTTGAAGATCTCTCTCTGTCTCCCCATAACTGTGCCTTTCAAATAAATAAATGTTTTTCAAAAAGTAATTTAATTGCCTTGGGTAAGTAGGCTAACTCCTCTGTCTGATCACTGATTGTTGAGGCAGAGTGACATTTAAGGATAAAGGAAGGATCAGAGAAGTCACTGTGTTTGTTCTCTAGATCGAGCACAGGATCCTGCCCTGTGCTCGGACACCGATGAAAAGAAGCCGCATCGCTGACGTGACAAAGGCCGCAGAGGCCCAGGGAGTCTCCTCGGAGCCCTGTGGAGCCATCGCAAGGCCCTGGTCATTCACAGGATTGCCTCAAGGAAGTAAGGAGAGGGAGGGAGGTTTTCTGGAATGAGTCTCGTCTTAAAGTGGTCACGCACATTTTTGTTTGTTTCTGAGCGGAGGCTCAAGGGCTGGGGGAGCCAGACCCTCACTCGAGGCCCAGGGACACTGAGTCCTCGGGATGTCGAGGGAAGCACTGAGCTGGCTCTTCCCGGAAGGGGAGGGCAGCTTCCGTGCAGGTGTCACCTGGAATTTGTCACAGAGGGGCTTCTCCCTGGCTGGGCTGCCCGCCGTGAGTGTCCAGGACAGACAGCGGCGTCCAGGGAGCACCCTGGCCCCTGCTTCCTGCCATGGGTTGCTGAGGGGTGGGCCGAGCCCGAGGTTCTGCACCTGTGCCCAGGGACGTGTGGGCAGAGCAGTGAAAGTGACCGAGGCTCCCGTGTGCCAGGCACGTGGCTGGGGGCTGCGCACTGTGTTGTGGACGTAGGCAGGGGGCAGTAGGAGGTGACTCAGCAGGGACGTGAGACAGAAGAGGGGCTCTGGCTCTGTGCCCGGGGCTGCACCTGCCCAGCCAGCCAGGAGCAGGCCGCCTCTGGGGGCCACGCGTGCACCCGCGAGTGTGTGTGCCCAGATGTACAAGTGTGCTCACGCCTGCAGGTGTGCGGAGCCGCTGACCCAGCCTGCAGCTGCAGGACGTCACTTGAGCGTGTCGGGCTCAGCGCCGCGGTGAGGAGGGCATACGGGGCGAGTCAGGTGCAGGCGGGATTCCCAGTGCAGTGTGCTTCGTCCAGGGCTCTGCCCTTGGGCCCATGCTGCCCGGGCTCGGCTGACCCTGGGGGCCATTTCCCAGGCCCCCACCTTGGGCTCCGGGAGAAGCAAGGTGGGGATGGTGGGGAGTGCAGCCTCTCTGCCTTCCAGGCATTTCTGGCTGGGCCGGGTCCCTCCGCCTGGACCCCAGAGGCCTCCCCTTCCCTCTCCGGCACTGTCTCCCCCCTGCTCTCAAGACGTGCAGCGGCTCCGTGTTCCTGCAAGCCCACGACCGGTGCCGGCCTGGTCTGTCCCCCTCCCCCCAGAGCTTCGTGTCCATGCACATGCTAGGGATGGAGCCAGTGGGCATGAGGTCCACGTCCCGGCCCCGGTGTCGTGGGCAGCGAGCTGTCAGGAGTGAGGAGCACCACGCATGTCGGCGGGGGCGTGGCCCGGCGGTTTCTCACCTGCCCCCCGGGCTCCGCCCCCGCGAGTGCGTGGCTCGCCTGGCTGGCTCATTGCTAGCAGCTGCAGCTGCGCACGGGAGGCCTATGCTCACTCGTGCGGGGTCGCAGGTGACCTGAGTAACGCGAGGAGTGCGAGGTGCAGCCTGAGGGGAGGAGCGTTGGCCTGTGTGTGGGCTTCGAGCTCCGTCTGTCCTTCCGTCCCGCTGTGCCGCCTTGTGGGCTCCAGCCTGCAGGCCCGTGGAACTCCACCCACCTGCACGTCCAGCCTGCACGCGCACTCGCCCGCCTGTGGCCTGCAACCTGCCGGCCCTGCGGTGCCCACCGTGGACCCCGCCTGCCCCAGGAGGAATGCCTGCTGCGTGAGCCAGCCCTTCAGGTAACCTGGGAGAGAGCAGGGCGAGTCGCGGGTCTCTGGGGAGCCCCCTTCTGGTGTGCACTGTGGGATTCTGTTCAGCTCACAGGGTGCCCCATGCAGATATACAAACAGCTCAGGCATCGGTCACCATGGCCGACGGCAGGAAGCCAGTGAGGGCATGCAGACCTGGGCACCGACGTGTCCTGGCCCGGCCCCCGCCGACGTGCGTGGTGCTCCTGGCTCCTGACAGCTCGCTGCCCACGACAGCGGGGCCGGGACATGGACCTCGCGTCCACCTGCGCAGACGAGGAGTTGCATGGCGGCTGCGAGGTCTCCCGGGCCCCTTAAAGACCTGGAGGTGAAGCCCTGCGCGTTCTCCCACGGGCCTTGGTGTTTACCAATCCTAAAACGTAAAAGCAAAAGAGCGTACGGTTCCGGGTCTTGAAAGTGGAGAGCTGAGGGGGTGCAAGGAAACATAAAAACAAGAATCGTGAACAGGAAAGGAAGGGCGGTGTGTTTCCGTGGCCGGCGGAGGCTGGTGGCTGATTCGGTCCCTGGGGCCCAGGCACCGCGCGGCTCCCAGGGAAGTAAGAAGAGCCTGCTGCAGTGCCGGAAGCGAGGAAATCGGCACGTAGCAGGAATCCTCAGTGTCCACGGAGGGCGATTTCCAAAGCTGCCGGCAAACAAGCCCTTGGGCTCCAGTTCTCCGTGAACGCTGGCTGTCTGCACTGAGCCCTGCTCCGCACTGCTCCAAAGGGGAGGACGCCAGTCACTCCACGAGTGATTGAAGGGAGAGCCGAGACCACGGGGCAGCGCCGTGGGGCGCCGAGCCGGGCGGGGCCTCGCGAGACACAGGTGGGCAGCGGGTGATGTAGGAGGGGCTGAGGCCAGAGCAGGGCGTGGGAGGTACACGTGGGGTTGCAGCAAGGGGTGGGGCCGCAGGTGAGACTCGCACCAGACCTGCGTGTCGGCCTTTGCGTGGCTGTGCCCACGGCGCCGTCTCTGCTGTTGGGCCCAGGGGATCCATGTCAGCCCCCTTCCCACTGCTGTGGCCCAGGGGTGCAGAGGGCTGTGCCCCTGCCCCATCCCCTCCCCACTGGCTTGTAGAATCAGTGTTTGGAATTGGAGACAAGAGGTGGTGCGTAGAGAAGGAAGGAGCGTTCATAGTCTGGTGTCCTCCCCAAGCCGTGAGCAGAGAGCATCCCCGGGCGGGGGAGGGGGGGCACGGCCGAGCAGGGCTGTCCCTGCAGGGGTCTGAACTGCACCACTTCCAGGAGGCACTCGGGTGTCCTGCGGGACCCTAGATGGCGGTGGCAAAGGCGATCACGGGGGTGGTGGGTGCTGGGCTCCCCCAGGTCTCCCTGCCTGCTGGCTCCAGGCCCCGTCCTCCTAGGAGGGCAGCCCCACCGTTCCTGCCCGTGGAAGGGGCTGCGGGCGCCTGGGGTTGCCAGGAGTGTCGTTAACGGGGGAGTCGGTGTTGGGAGGGGACATCCGAGGGGCCCAGGTCCCCTCCTGGAGGTGGGGGTGGTTGGGGGTCCAGCCTGCACCAACCCCGTGTGCCTGTGTTGCTGGTGGCACCGAGGAGGGGACCGACCCCCCGGCCTCTTGAGAGGGTTCTGGGCGCTGCCCACACTGCCCAGGTGGCTGTGGAGAGCTGACCTGCACGAGGGAGCCGCTGACCAGCTCCCTAAGCTTCGGCTTCTAATGGGTTCCTCCAGACTGTCCCCGCACCCTGGGTGGCCTCCCCTGGGGACAGTAGCTGTGTCCGCAGGAGGATGAGTGAGCCGCACACACGTCCTCCCTGACCCCGACACTTGTCTGCCCTGTGGCTTTAGCCGCGAAGTGTCGCTCCACGTCAACACTGCAGCAGGAATTGCTTGATTAGTATGCGAGCCTGCGCCACGTTTGGATACGAGGAATGGCTAATGAACATGATTGCGCGGCTGTTACCGTCAACAGCCGACATAATTTGTGCTGTTATTAGGGACAATTTGTGACTTTTTAAAAGTCTGGTGGGTCCAAGTGTCAAAGGAGGAAAGCGTGAGTTAGAGTGTCCTGGAGCAAGGAGTGCCTGAGCGAAGGGGGAGGTCCAGAGCTGACACATTTCCGGCACTTCTGCAGCCCCGTCTTCCGGGAGTGCTGGGCGCCAGGGCTGGGTCCCGCGCCCCCTCCCCGCCCGTCCCTCAGAAAAAGGACAATTTCTGCAATCCAAGAAAAGCGCACGCTGCGCCTCGTGCCGGCCCCTCCCCCGCCACCCCCATTTCCTGTTACAGCAAAACAGCATCTGAACACTCTTGGGGGGGGTCGTAGAGGAGGAGGGGGTCTTAGAGGTGCCGTTTGGAGACCAGCGCTGGGCGGGGCATGCGGGAGAATTGCAGCTGGGCCAGGGTCTGGGCAGAAGCCTCAGCCTAGGAACACTCCATCTCCCCTCCTTACTCATCACTCAACAGCCGGGGCCAGTGGAGCCACGCCCCGAGGACACGAGGCTGAGTCAGATGGCTGTGGGTCTCCTGGGGGGACTTCAGTGTCGCGGCGGCTTTCCCGTGCCGAGGACGTACTGCCGTCTGCTTATGGAGTGGCTGGGTCCCAGCAGTGAGAGTTTGTGGCGCTGAAAGAGAAAACACACACTTAGATGTCATTTCTAAGCCACCATGGCCCTCAGTGGGCAGGTGCATCTGTCGGGGGGGGGAGACGAGCACCGACCCCAGGAGCCAGACTTCATGACGTTCCTACGCGGCTGCTGAGAGCTCAGCCTGGGGGTGGCCTCGGGGCCACCATGGGGCTCAGCAGCTCTGCGCTCCCCTTGACGGCAGAGGAGGCCCCCGGGGGCCGGCCCGGTGTGCGGGGCAGGGTGCTTTCGACCAGGGCAGGGACGGAGGGGAGATTCAGAGATGGGTCAGGGCCGGGACGGCGCTGCTGCCTGTGAACCGTGCGTCCTGCATCCTGGCTTCTCCTGTTTCTGGTCATTTATCCTTGCCTCCTTTTCCGCAGGAGGGTCTTCCGTGGGCCAGACTTTAGCACAAGCTGGGATTCCCCTACAGTGATTGGAGAAGCATCGGTTTTGTGTTGTGTTTTCCCCATCTGGGCGTGTGTGTGTGTGTGTGTGTGTGTGGCAGTAGAAACCCAAAACAAAACCAAGGAAAACAAAAAGCAGACATTTTCCGGAGATGGGAAGTTGGAAACCAGGTAGCACTGTTGTCTTATTACGCAGGGGACTGGCCCCCTGGAGCCGCCAGGTGCCTAGTTCACACGTTGCCACTTGGCTTCTGCGAGGTTCCGGCATCGCTCGGATCCCACGAGGGACTGCACCTAGGAGGACACAGCAGTTTTCCCGCACAAGGTAGAGGTGGTCGTGCACAGGCCGCCACCGAGGACACTGTCCCCCCCACCCTGCAGCCCCACCCATTCTTTCTTCTCCAGCCACGGAGACATGAGCAGATCTTGGGCCCTGGGCAGAGCCAGCCCCCGTGTCACCGTGTCTCAGCCGCTCTGCCTTAGTCACTGGGTGACAGCCACTGTCGTCTTTATTAGTACTTTTTGTCGACAACATGAGGAATGCGCTCTGTATGATCTCCAACGTTAAAAAACCCAAAACCTCGCCCAAGATGCCGTTGCGCAAGTATTCCTGCGCACACGTGCTAATTGGAACATTTAGCCGGAGCAACTGCCACAAATCGGAGGCACTCAGAATCTGGAGCTCTCCTTTGCCAAGAGGAATTAGAGAGTGTAATTAATTTGTCGGCCGGGTTTCTGTGACCGGGGCTAATCTCGGCACGTGGTGACCAGCGGTGTGTGGTGAGGCGGAGAGTCAGAACTGCCCATGAGGTCCTGGATGCTGAGTGCCTGGGGCAGGGTGGCAGGCAGGAGGAAGCCGTCACCCGTGGTCTGTTTCGGTTCACGCCCCCGGCGCCTGGCCGTGTCTCTCTGGGTGCTGGCTGGACCACTGTGCCCCCTGCTTTCCTGTCGCTGAGACACAGCTTCTGTCTTTGCATCGTGAAAGCCTCTCGTGTCGTCCCCTCCCCAAGGCTAACAGCCCTCAGCGCTGAGGACGTCCCGTGGGAACCCACTATTGCATCAGTCGCGTAAGAGTGAGTCGAGCCGATGGGCGTGTGGCCCCGTCTCCACCTGGTTTCTCAGTGGCCCCTGGAGGCCAGGCGTTGCCTCTGGCCTGCAGCAGGAGGAAGGTCGAGGTCAGGGTCAAGGCAAAGTAGCTAAAATGTCAGATACTCGGGTCGGCACCGTGAGCGTTTGACACAGTCGACGCCACGAACGCCTGTTTCGTTGCTCGTGGGGGTCCTGTGTCTGCGCCTTTAAAATCCTTCTGGGCGTTCGCATCACGCAGCTTTGTTTGAGAGGATTTCACTCCTCGGAGCCGAATTTCCGAGCCTGGACTTCAGTCCTGCGATGAGCGTGGTTTCCTGAAGTCGGAGGTGATGGAATACAACTACCAAGTGACTTCTCGTGTGTTAAATATCGTCAAAGAATTAATCCTCCAGTCTAAACGGACTCTGGCAATAAAGGCCATTGCTGGTTATTCCTACAGACATCAGTGATGAAGCACCAAGGTTCGAGTTCACCATTTGCAAAACGAACGCGCAGGGGCTGGTGCTAAAGCTGCCTGCAGTGGCGGCATCCCATGGGGCGCTGGCTCGAGTCCTGGCTGCTCCACTTCCGGCCCGACTCCCTTCTACTGCGCCTGGGAAAGCAGCAGAGGATGGCCCAGCTGCTTGGGCCCCCGCACCCACGGGGGAGACCTGGAAGGAGCTCCTGGCATTGGAGCCCTGGTCATTTTGGCCGTCTGAGGAGTGAACTAGCAGATGGAAGATTCTCTCTGTAATTCTACCTTTCAAGTGAATCTTTTTTAAAAAAGAAAAATGTGCAAGTGGTTTTGCAAGTGAGGGAGGTAAGCATAGGGAATGACAGGCAGGGCTGCTGCGGGGCCAGGGCCAGGGGCTGCGGCACCACGTTCTCTCCGGACGGTGTGCTGGTCTCCTGCACGCCACACTGCATGCACCCCCACCCCCACCCCCCGCTGACCTGCACCTGGGAGCAGGGGTCGCAGGTGTCGGCCTCAGAGGCAGTGTCGGGTGGACGAGGACCCAGGTCAACTCCCTAGCGACCTCCGTGCCTCTCCCAGAACTGTTCCACGCTGTCCTCAAGGCCACGGCTGCTAGGCCAAGGAGGACCTGCGGATCGGGCTTGAGGAAGTCGGGGTTTGTGTCCAGCAGGCGCCTCAGAACCAACGCTCCTGTCACTCGGAGGAACCGGAAACGCGGCAGACGGCGGTGAGGGACTGTTCCATGTCATCTGGAATCGCGTGCTCTGTCTGCATGCCCTCGGGGTGACAGTGTCTGCACACGTAGCGTGTTCTGAACTCCTGTGTGTGCCACCCAGCACGCGTGTGCGTGCTATGGGGGGGCTTCCCTGGTCCTGCTCTGTGTGTGTGTTTCCTGTGATTCTGCCCTGGTCCTACTTGGTGGGTACCCCTGTGGGCAGTGCCTCCCGTTTCCCAGGAACCAGTGCCCTCCCCTGAGTCCCCGTCACCCTCCCGTGGCCTCTCCCGGCCACACAGGCTCCTGTGTGCAGCTGCCTGCGGGATACACGGCCACGCCCTTTAGACGGCGAGCACGGGGAACTGCGTGTGAACGCTCTCTGTAAAGTGAGCCTGTGCCGGCGTTCCGCTGTGGCGACAGAACGCTGGCCGATGCCGCAGGTGTGTGCAAGCCGGGCTCCCCCGGTGTGGCAGAGGCGTGAGTGACAGGGCTCTGTCCGCACACACGCTGCCCGGGTCAGCCAGTGCGGGTGAAGCGCCACCTCCCCCAGGGGTTGTAGGAGCTCCTGGTGCGCCAGGCTGTTGCCCTCAGCGCCGCCAACAAGGGCCGAGGGGAGTGGGCGCCGTCGCCTGCGACGCCGGGCGAGGACGGAGCCCGCAGCCACGATAAGCGAGCTTTCGTTGGCGCCTGGTGTTGCAGACGCTTCCCGGTGTCCGCCTGTCCCCGCCCTCTCCCGGTGACGTTCATGAATTGAAAGCTGAGTTTGGCTGTGAAATAATTATGGAGCCCACGTGCCCGGGAATCAGTTATCGTGAGTGTTCCAGGATGATGATGGACGGGGACTGCATGGCTCCCTGCAGAAACCACGCCACTGCGCCGGGACTCGGGCACCCACTCGGGAGGCCTGGTGTCGGGGGCCCCAGGCCCTCCCCCAGCAGATTTGGAGGGGCGCTTATATATTAGTTGTGTTTAAAGACAATGATTGAGCTTAAGATTAAAAAAAAAAAACTTTAAAAACCACACTGGGGTGGCTCACCACGTGGCTAAGATGCCCACGTCCGCGCTGGGGCGCCCGAGTGTCCCGTCCAGCTCTGGCTCCCAGCTCCAGGGTCCCGCTAATGCAGCCCCTGGAGGCAGTGGCGGTGGCCGGAGGAGGTGGGCTCCTGCCACCCTCACGGGCACCAGAGTGAGTCTGATTTCCTTCCATGACTTGCACGCATGCCATGAGCAGTCTGGCATTTACCTTGGCCAGCAGCGTTTCTGGACGCATGGCCTGGGAAAGCTGACCAGTCCCCTCCCGAGGTCACCTGTGCCATCCCTGTGACGTTTGCTCAGTGAGCCGAGGGTCAGCGACTGTGCCCCCAGCTCCTCCCGCTGAAGCCGTGGGGTGCAGGCTTACTCCCGGGAGGGGACCCAGTGTGTAAGACGCACTCAGATGTGCCGGCGTCTGGGTCTCCTCTGAGCTTGTCCCAGGGTGATGCCCAGGAAGGAGCGGAACATTCCCGGGGAAACTGAGGCCAAGCCGGACGCTCTGGCCGGGCGTCCTCACCACAGCCGGGTCACCCTGGCAGCTTGCCTCGCGTGCACTGCCAGGCTCGGACAGTCGTTTGCCATCCCCTGTTGTAAGCATGTCCTCTCACTGCCACACCTGACAGGCGGTGCCGCCACCTTGCACACAAGGCTGTGCAGGGACGAAGCTCGCTGGAGGGCGCATCCTGGGCATGGTGCCTGGCACCCAGCGGCCTCTCCAGTCCCTGTCAGCGGGCGGCTTTGGGAAAACCCGTCTTTGCTGCTGGGAACCAGCGTTGTACCTGCCAGGTGGGCAGGACCACACGCAGGCACACACATGCACTCAGCCAGCCATGTTCGTGGAGTCTGGGCAGTGGGTGCTGATGGGCAAGGGTCACCAGGCGTGGGCACAGAACCCCTGTGTGTGCAAAGAGAACACCCCCACGTGGCTGCTGCGGCCAACGGGACACCCACAGGTCTCGGCTCAGCCCCTTCCGAGGGCGGGGCCTCCCCGTGAACGCCAGCAAGAGCGGGGTCGTCTTGACTCTCACCGTCCATGGGCGAGGAAGTGTTTAGAGGGACGGCAGCCCTGCTCTGGCTGTGAATGGGTGGGGGGACCCAGGCCTCGGGGCCACCTCGGGAGACAAGTGAGGGAGACGGCAGTGAGGCCTGGGGAGAACGAGGGGGCATCAGAGCACCAGCCCCCCTCCCGCACCCCTGCCGACTGCGTGCTCTCTGGCCTCGTGCAGGGGAGGGGGGAAGCAGCCCGCACCTGCTCACTCAAGCTCTCGCTCCCATCTCCAAGGGCCGATCACTTGGAAGCTGACTCTCGGGGTCACCGCTAGCTTTGGGTGCTCCCCCCACGTTATTCACAGGCGGTTGGCAGGTCTGGGGGAGCCCCTCTCGGGGGTCTTCGGTGTGGATGCTCTCGGGTTTCAGGGAACCTGGAGTCCCCTCCTGTGGAGCGTCCCCAGCGCCCCGAGGAGTGTCCGAGGGAAGTGCAGAGGGGAGGGGAGAGGAGGCAGAGCTCAGGGCTGTGGTCACCATGCCTGCGACTGCCCGGCCCCTCCCCAGGCCGGGCCCCACCACCTCCTCTCCCAGGCATCTGTGTGGCTGCTGTGCCCTACGGCCTGTGCCGCCTCTGGGACTTGGCACGGGCAGGGCCCAACTGCTGGACGCTTCCCACGACCCTATCCGTGTGGGCTCGCGTGTGACTGCTGGGAGCACCCAGGAGGCTGAGGGTGGGCCAAGAGGAGGAAGGAGCCAGGAGCGCCGTGAGGTGTCCACCTGTCCCTGCAGGTGCCTCGGGACCTGTGCCCTGAGGTGGCTCTCGGAGTTGATGGCGGTTGTGCAGGCATAAGATCAACACGCGACGAGGCCTGGTTCCCGCAGGCGAGCTGCCTTCCAGTGGCGAGGGCTAGGCTGGCTCCCGTGTGGGGCAGACCCTGGCCGCCGGTGTGCACGGGGCTCACCCGGTATGGACAAGGATCGCCAAGGGTGGGGTCAGCCTGAGGCTCCCTGGCCGGCCAAGCCAGAGGCCCAGGACAGGGGAGCCTCTTCTGGCTCAGCACGGCTTCCTGCAGGTGCAGGGCCGGGTAGAGTGACGGCTGCCAGCTCCATCCGGCTCTGGTGCGGAGATGGCGCCTGGTGACAGGGCGAGCTTGACGTTGAGGGCTCTGAAGCTGCCACTGCACAGGAGTAGTTAAAATAAAGGAGAGGAAGACGGGCGGAAAGTAACGGTCATTTATGTTAATTTCACCACAGACATGGATGCTTGCGATGAGCGAGATCGCATTGGAAATTATAATCCTGAGCGTGAAACAATTATTAATATTGCAGTCAGTGCAGAAGAAGGCATGCAGAAAAATACCGTGCGCATTTCAGGGGACTATTTTCTTGATATAAAGCTTATTCTTATAATATTACTGCATTTCAAAAAATACAATTTTAGAAAAAAAATGAACTATAGCTCTTTGCGGTGATAGGCGACAGGTCAGAAAAGCATTTCAGAATAATTTTACACCTTTTAACCTTAAAAAATACTTTGCTGACAATTGAGAAAGGGGCTTAAAAGAAGCTCTGATAGGCATTCTCACAGCGGGTTGCCGTGTGCCATCACAGCTCCACACGGCTGCATAATGCAGCCGGTAATAAGGCCCTGAGCCATCACCGGGCTGAGCCGCGCTCAGACAGCAGCCCCGGGCAGGGCCGCGAGGGCTCGCGCGCCCCAAGTTTGCTCGGGGAGCCCTGGGGCACGCCGTCCATGGTGCTGATCCGAGCCGGGTACCCCCTCCGCCGCCGGGCTTCGTCTGTGTGCAGAGTGTGTTCCGCACCCTCCGCTTAGCTGCTCGCCTCGGCTGGCCCCGATAGGCAGCGCCCAGCACCGTCAGCGCTGCCGGCTCCTGGGGCTCGCAGCAGCCCTGTGGCAGCCGAGAGCCGCATGCGTCCAGGTGCAAACCCAGATCTGGGGGAGATGCGAGGTGGGGATGGAGACCCTGGAGTCGTCTCCTTGCCCACTGCGGGTGGAATGGGGCCTGGGCGAGGGAGGCGGCGCCACTCGGCAAAGGCGGGCAGGGGTCGGAGCAAGTGCAGGCTTCTTGTGTTCCTCTGCGGGGAGGAGCTGGGGACGCCGCTGCCCCCTGTCCTGGGGTTGGTGTCAGCTGTGCCACCAGAGGGGCCGCAGGGCTCCTGTCCCTGGCGTTGGCAGGGCGTGGGGTCAGGACTGGACTTGGCCGGCTCTGCAGACTCGTGCTGTCGTCTGGGGCCCACATGGGTCGCACTTCCGGGACAGGCAGGGGCGTTGGAGGCGGATGCCCCCGCTTCTCCCTCCCCCTCTCCCCCCACCCCGTCTTGTTTTGGTCGTCCTGTGCAGTGTGGGAGGTGACGTCCTTGTCTAGTCTGGGGGAGCCGTCGAGGTTTCTCGCTCTGCACCCAGGGAGCGTGTGCTTGCACGGAGCTCAGGGCTCCGGGTGCCAGTCGGGTCTCTGAATCCTGCTGAATCCAGCTGAATCCCGGCTCTGGCTCTGAGGAGGTGGATCCGGGCTCAGCATATGCCCAGGCTCTCGGGGAGGTAAATTCTGGTTAAAGCCAGTACCTGGGACAGCACCACAGGTGCAGGGTATGGCGGTAGCACCATCCCGGGCACTCAGTCCAGGACGCCCTTCCCAGAGGCTCTGTCCACAGTCCCGAGGGAAAGGCCAGCACTGGCCAGGTACAGGTGTCTCTGTGTCCCTAAGGACCCGAGAGACACCTGGGACCCTCATCGGTCAGAGCAGACACAGCCTGTGCCCCCATGCCAGGGCCATTGTAACTCACGATAACAGGGTGGCTTTGGTAAGGAGCAGGCAGACGGAGACAGCATGTGGGCGGATTCAGCCTCAAGCAGGGTGTTGCCCACCCCTCTTCAGAGGTGGGGACCTTGATAGGAGATGGATGTGTCAGCGAGAACACTCATGATGCACATACATGTTCATCTGCCATGTAGCGTGTCAACCCGCTGTGAGACGACTGCTCTGCCCTCCCCGGCACGGCTGGCACTGGTGCTCACGTGGGGTCTGCTCCATGCCTGGTGCACCCGGTGCTGGTGCTCACGTGGGGTCTGCTCTGTCTGGTGCACCCGGTGCTGGTGCTCACGTGGGGTCTGCTCCATGCCTGGTGCACCCGGTGCTGGTGCTCATGCGGGGTCTGCTCCATGCCTGGTGCACCCGGTGCTGGTGCTCAGCCAGGGTCTGGTCTGTACCAGGAGTGCCTGACACTGGTGCTCACGCGGGGTCTGCTCCGTGTCTGGAGCGCCCGGCACTGGTGCTCATGCGGGGTCTGCTCCATCCCTAGGGGGATCCCCCGTCGGTGTGCATCAGCATTGCAGTGACATTTTGCTCTCATTCTGCTCTCTGGGTTCTGCCCGAGGGACAGGAGAGGGCGGCATGCAGGCTGCCCCTCTCCAGTCCCCGTGCTCCCCGGCCACGCGTCTCAGCTCTGGTTCCCGCAGTGCTGTGCTGCCCAGACCCTCCGTGTGCTCCGTTTCCGGGTTTGACTTTGCAACGTGGTTACTGTCGGCATCCTCGTGGGGCAGAAGCAAATTTAAGTTTCAGTTTCTCAACAGCAAAGGCAGAGGGAGACCGAAGAGCAGGCTGCGTGGGCACGTCTCTCCCAGGCGGCTTTGCGCCGGGCGGGGCTCAGTTGCCTGTGGCATCCCCTGGGGGCTGTGACCTGGACGGCACTGTGGGAGGGAGCTTGAGCTGTGTGGCTGTTTGTGATTTGAGAGACGGAGAGAGAGGTCCCATCTGCTGGTTCTCCCCGCACGGGTCCCACACGTCGGGCTCAGCCCAGCTGAAGCCCGGAATCGGGAGCTCAACCTGTGGCCCCCACGTTGGTGCCAGGGACCCAAGCACTTCAGCGTTGCCTGCTGCTCCCAGGGCGCAGGTTAACAGGAAGCTGGACTCAGGAGTGGAGCCAGGCCTTGAACCCAGGCTGTGTGTGTGTGGGGGGAGGCACAGGCGCCCTAGCTGGTGTCTTGACTGGCGGGGCAAACGCCCATCCCAAACTGTGATTCCAACAACTGCACTGCTGGTGGTGGCGTTGGCCTTGTGCTTCCCGGTGCCCTGCGAGCACATGGGCGTGTGCGCGTGTGCGTGCGCTGGTGCAGTAACATTTAAGATGGCAGTGCCGTTTTTGCAATGCGCCTCTCTGGGAGGGCTTGGCGCAGCACCTGGCTGTCAGGTCCGGCATCGCCGCCGCTCAGTGCTGGGCGTTGGGTGCCGGTCTCTGCTTGGCTCACGCCCGACTTTCACCATGCAAAGCAAGGCAGTGTCGAGGCGCGCGGGCCGAGTGCGGAAGGTTTTATGTCAATCACTGTTTCTGTTCCTAGCACCCACGTGGCCTGAGCGTGGTCCTCTCTGCACCGCCCTCACGGGCCCACTCCCCTGCCTCTGGCTTACGACAGAGCGGGGCCCTGAGGCTCCTGGCTCAGACCGTGTGCCGGTGCCCACTGCTCACCTCCCCGTGCCCTGCCCCGGCCGACAGGGCCAACTGCCAGCTCCTCCTAACCAGGGCCCTGCACGCGGGCTGTGGCCCCTCCAGAGAGCTAGAATGACGCATGTAACTGGACACACGTTAAACCACGTGAAATGCAGGTCGAGCAAGAAGCTGCCCTCGGTCTGACCACTTTCGGCCTCCGCCACCGGCCCAGGGGATGTCTGTCCATCATGGCCTGTGGTGGGCACGCACCCTGCTGGGTGAGCTCAGCCAGAAGCGCTCACCCACAGGGCTCCTCTTGGTCACAGTCCATCCTCCGGCCCCACTTTGCTCTTGGCTGTAAACCCCCAGAATGCACTGGGGTCCAGCCTGGCCTCCCCTCCTGCAGAACCCCAGTGCGTGGCCGCTGTACCTACCTGGCAGTCTCGAGCGCAGTTCCCGTTACCTGCCAGGTGTGGCTGAATCATTTCTTCTTTGACATCACACCCCTTCCCCCGCAGACACAAGTAGGGTAGCCCGGGTCAGGACGAGGCACCACTTGGGTCACCAGGGAGGGACAAGCTGTGCATGGGACCTGGGCTGGGATGGGAATCATGCAGTGACACATGATATTTCTGTAGGCTGTGTACACACATATGTGCATGTATGAGCTGTGTACGCATGTGTGTACATGCCATGCCTTATATGAGCTCTGCATGCATGCCATGCTACATTGCTGTGTGTTCATGTGTGTGCTGCATATATGTGTTGTGTATGCATTGGCGCTGTGTGTGTGCATGCCTATGCTACGCCCATGCTATGTGTGCTGTGTGTTCATGTGTGCTACATATATGTGTTATGTGTGCATTGTGTGCTGTGCGTGTGCATTCCTATGCTGTGTGAGTGCCCCTGGTACATGTGCTCTGTGTTGTGTGTTCATGTGTGTGCTGCCTGCTATGTTTGAGCTCTGGATGCCCATGCTACGTGTGCTGTGTATTCATATGTATGTGCTTTGTATGCACTGTGTGCTATGTACATGCATGCCATGCTATGTTGCTGTGTGTTCATGTGTGTGCTGTGTGTTGTGTATGCATTGTGTGCTGTGTGTGTGCATGCCTATGCTGTGTGTGCCCATTTCATGTGTGTACTGGGTCTGTGCATGCCCATGCTACATGTGTGCTGTGTGTGCATGCTCATGTTATGTGTGTGCTGCATGCATGTGTCTGAGTGTGTGCATTGTGTGCCTGTATGTGTGCACGTGTGTGGGGGCCTGTGACCAGGTTCTGGCTTCCTTTCATACGTGCGTGGGTTGTTGGTGTAACTCCAGTGTACACGCACACGTCGTTGTACGTTTCCTTCTGAAACCTCAAGCTCCTCTTCAGATGTGGCCCAGCAGCACGCTAAAGATGATCACCGGTTTCCCCTGGTCAGCGTACTCACCCAGCCCACTTTCTAGACAGATCGCTCAGGGCTGCGTATCGGAGAGAGGAAAAGAAAACGGGCGAGACGGTTGCCTTTCTCGTGGACTGAGCCCAGAGAGGCTTCCCCTGCTGCCTCCCTCCCCACATGCCCGTCACGGCCAGGGCTGGGCCGGGCCAAAGCCAGGAGGCTGGAGCTCCGTGGGGGCTCTGACGGGGGTGGCGGTGACCAGACCTGAGCCCTCACTGCTGCTCTGAGCTGTGCAGTAGCAAGATGCCGGAGCTGGCCAAGCAGGGGCTTGAACCCGGGCTACACCTCAGGCTGGGGAGGCTTGAGCCAGGGCTGAGCCCAGGCTGTGGGGGCTTGA
>CM027393.1:117042389-117084298 GCA_015711505.1 Sylvilagus bachmani | reverse complement strand
GTGTGTGTGTGTGTGTGTGTTTGTGTACATGTGCTCCATTGCCGGGAGGGGTGTGTGTGTGTGCACTTGTGCTCCATGGCTGGGGGGAGGTGTGTGTGTATGTGTGCATGCATGTGCACATGTGTTCCATGGCCGGGAGGCGTGTTCCCTGGAAAGCGCCTGTACCTTCCTTGGGCGGCTCCTCTCTCCCCGGTCTGAGGAGGAGGAAAACTCCCACCCTTTACGAGGTCGCATCTGGCTTGGGTTGTTGCTAGCAGTTTTCTGGTTTCTTCCATCTGCGTTGTCGGCCTCCCCCCCCAGTGTGCAAACAGCTCCCAGCACAGTCCCTGTGGGCGGGCCGGGGGAGCACCTCCCCTCCCCATGCACACGACTCAGGGGCCAGAGCCGGGGGAGCTCCTCCCTTCCTTGTGCACACGACTCAGGGGCCGGGGCCGGGGTCTGGGGAGCTCCTCCCTTCCCTGTCCACACAACTCAGGGGCCGGGGCTGGGGGAGCACCTCCCCTCCCCATGCACATGACTCAGGGGCCGGGGCAGCACCTCTGGCCTCTGCTGCTGCCTTATTTCTACAGCAAAGTGACTGATGGTAATTTTCATAAATATCTTTCGTTTGAAGACAAGGACATCTTGCTGTCCGACAGCGTGGCCTTTTGTTGCCTGAAAGATCGGTGTGAAACTGTCTGAAACGCCTGTTTTCCGCGAATCTTGCGTTCTTCATTGGAATCGGTCCTCCTGGACAAGGATGTTTTGGAATTCCTCCAAGTGGGCACAGGCCCACGACTAGGCTCTCCGAAGCTCCAACCTGGTCTTAAAAAGTGGAGACGCCCGCGGTGCGGCCGGCTGTGTGCGAGACAGTCGGCGTCACACACAGAGTCCCCCGGGCGAGCCCTCGCGAGTTGCCCCTGCCTCTGGGAAGCAGGGCGGCCGGGTGGAGCTTCCTCGCAGAGGCTGGGGGATCCAGGCACCTCGTCAGGCTGGGTGCCCTCCCTCCTCAGGCTGGGTGGGGACCACACTGGTGGCTTTTAGCATTTTCCTGAAGAAGCTAACTGTGAATCAATCGGGGGAGTCTGCCGGCCACACGGAG
Organism: Sylvilagus bachmani; assembly: GCA_015711505.1. NCBI lineage: Eukaryota > Metazoa > Chordata > Mammalia > Lagomorpha > Leporidae > Sylvilagus > Sylvilagus bachmani. The sequence continues at coordinate 117,083,217 of CM027393.1, read as the reverse complement.
ACCCCCAGGCACAGCCTCACCCCTCCGCCTGCATCTGGCCGCGCCGGGGCTCAGCACGCTGCCTCTCTTCCCACACACGCTGGGGAGCGGATGTCTTTCTGCACGTAGGGAAAGTGCCCTCGGCTCCCGGGCGCACACGGATTCTGCCACCAAACCTATTGTGCTGGGAGCCAGGCCCGGAGGGGTCACTGGAGCCGGCGGAGGTGCGCCCGATGATGTCAGAATATTTGCTGCCTGAGCCCCCTGCAGCCCCGCCCACTCCGCTCCTTGCACAGACAGCCCGGCCGGAGGTCAGAGCGGAGGGACAAAGGAGACCCCCTGCTGCCCGCCCGCCCTGCTGTCAGCCCGGCTAATTCACGCCTCACCTTTCATCTCCCAGATCCCTGGGTTAAAGACCCATTTTACAGCTGACAGGATTGCAGGGTGGGGGAGGGGCAGAGGCACAACCCCCCCTAAAATGTATGGTATTCAAACCAGCTGCTAAATATAGGCCGGTGCGGGTTCTTCTGCTCCCACACCACAGGGAATGTGTCTCAGAGGCGCTGTCATCCACAGGCAGGGGCTGGGGCCTCCGCACGGCACCGTGCGTGCCCGGAGCGGGAGGAAACAGCAGGTGCACGCCGGCTGCAGCCTGCGTGGGCTCAGGGTCCTGCCGCTCTGTGAGCCTCGTGCTGGGCTGCGCTTCCAGGAATGCTGCACCGGAGCCGATAGCACACGGCAACAGCCCAGTCCACGTGTGTGCGTGTGACATGTGATGCCCCGTGGAGGGAGGGGCAGCTTTCTGTGTGTTACATGTGCGTGCAGTGCCAGTAGAGGGAGGAGCGGCCCATGTTACATACATGTTTGTGTGTGTGATACTGATGGAGTGGCCCTGTGTGTTCCATGTGGGCCTATGTGCAGTGCTGATGGAGGAGTGGCCACGTCTGTCACATACATGCATGTGTGTGACACAGAGGCAGTGGTTGTGTATGTGCATGAGCAATGCGGATGGAGGGGTGGCCGTGTGTGTGGACACGCGTGCATGTGCGTGTGTGCAATGCTGATGGAGGGGCAGTGGCGTCGGAGGGAAGAAGCAGCATCCCTGTGTGTCTGAAAGACTCCATCCGTGTCCCCCCATGACCCAGCTTCTCTGCTCTGGGACCAGCCGCTGGGTTCACTCAACACGTGTTCTGCTGGGGTCTCTATCAGCAGGGCCGTCGCCTTTTGCAAGCAGGAATTCCCACGTGTCTTCAGGCGATGTTTTGAGGGGAGTTGGAGAAGTGAAGTGCGAGGAGGTCATGGAGCATTGTGGGTGCTGAATGTGTGAGCACGGCTCTGTGTGTGTGTGCATACGTGCTCTTGTACGTGTGTGCCTGGCTGTGCACTCACGTGCCCGTGTGTGCACTTCTGTGTGTGCACCTCATGCGTGCGTGTGCTCTTGTGTGTGTTGCCCGTGTGCATTGTCTCTGGTGGTTGCCTGGACCGCCCACTCCTGAGCATGTCTGTGTGTGGGTGTGGGGTGGGCTGGCCAGGGCAGCCCGTGGGCGTGACCCCCAAGAGCGCCCCCAGGACGCAACATGTCTGTGGCTTGTGGAAGGCCTTACCCCACAACAGACCCAGGCTTTGGCTACCTCGACACCCCCTTTCTGTGCTCCATGTTCAAAGCCTCGGCTGCCCGCCCTGGCCGCCCCTCTGCCCCTCCCACTGGCTGGAGCCTGCGATCTCCCCTGGGGTGAGCCGTCCTCCGTCCTCCCAGCTCAGGCAGGTCCATGGGGTCTCCTGGGTGGTAAGCGTCCCTGTTCCCACTTGTCTCTTCTAGAGGTCGGCCAGAAACCCATCATGTCAGCCCACTTCCCTCTGGGATGTGCCCAGCACCCTCAAGGCGCCGGATACAGGTAAGGGGGCGGGGCTTTTCCAGTGAGGACGCCAGGTGGGAGGGAGGCTGAGCAGGGGTCAGGAGGGCCAACTCCCTCCCTTTGTCCTGGGGCAGAGGGCATGGGATGCGGTGTCCCCGCCCCCGCCCCAGCACAATCAATCAAATCCTCCGTGGTTGCTTAGGGAGGCAGATTTTTAGGGTGAGTGCCCAGGGCTCGGGTTTGGGAGCTGGAGAATGCAGATCAAAGACCCCGGCTGGGCTCACTTCCCGAGTGCAGTGTGTGGGGCCCTCAGGAGCCAAGCTCCAGGGGCTGTGCTGAGCTGCACAGCCTGGTGGACCCACCAAGCTGCTTCAGGCTCCCCCTGGGGTCCCTGGGCTGCCGGCCGGCACTGAGACGCACGCATGAGCCTGGTGGATGTGGGGAAGCCTCCGGCCACAAGCTCATCCTGCCGTGGACACGGCCGCCTCGGGGAGATGCCCCTCTGCCCAGGCCCGTGCTCCGGCACTGGCCACGCACATCCCCACGTTCTCTCTGTAAACCCGGAGTCCTGCTCCTCCACCGCGGTGTCTGTGAAATGGGTGCAGGGGCTCCCCGTCGGGACCACCGAGAGAAGGGCTTGGGGAGCTGCAGACCCAGGAGGGAGGGCTTTCCGCAGGCCGTGGACACGTGGGCATCGCGGCGCAGGCTGGAGCGTGGTGGCCACCAGGGAGGACCTCTTGGTCCTGTCCTCCCTGTGGTGACAGAAGATGCACAGGCCCTGGGCGCAGGGTTGGACGCCGGGCTGACCAGGAGCGTCCTCTCGTTGGGGGTTCCCCTGTTCTCATCTGTGCGCTGGCTTCAGTCACCCAGCTCCAGGCGGGGAGTTCAGTGATGGGCGCACGGGAACCTGTAGCCGGGGCTCGAAGCCTGGCGCAGGTGAGTGCGGCAGGTGCCTTGTGGGGTCCCGCTGGCTTGAGGTGGGAGCACGGGCCTTGGATTCGATCCAGGCGGTGCTGTTTCAGAGGACACGACACTCAGAGAAGGACCTGGAAGAACACAGGGTGAATCTGGCAGAGGCTCAGCCCTGGCCCAGCAGGTGTCCCGACTGTATGGTCCCTTCAGTCCCCAGCGGGCGATGACATAGTAACAGCACACGCTTGTTGTGACTGGACACTGCGTCCTTGTTCTTCAAAGCTGTAGCAATGCTGAGCTGTCAGGACGGGGGACAAGTGCTGTGCTCCCATCTTACAGGTGGTGGCTGAGGGCGAGGGACCAGGCAGTCCAGGCTTACGACTACTGCCTGCACAACAGGAGAGCCCAGCCATGCCGCCTGCTGCAATGCCCGTGTCTTCTAAGGAGATGCGCCCCCTTGATGAACAACAGTACAGTGTGTGCTTACTGTATGGTGTTCAGAGTGAAGTGAAAGTCAAATCACGCGGAGATAGGTAGGTGTGAATCAGCTCTTAGTTGAAAGGCATTTACAATACCTGGCTAAGGATATGGATAAGGACATGAGTGTGGGTATCGATACACATATGGGCATGGAGGTAAATGGATATCAATATGGGTGTGGGTATGATTAGGTATGTGTATAGACAATATGGATATCATTGATATGAGTATGGGCATGAACATGGATAAGGGTATGGATATGAACATGTGTATAGATATGCAAATAAATACAGGTACGGTCATGGATATGGAGGTAGACATGGGCATCGATGTTGGCATGGATATGAGTATACATATGAACATTGGCATGCACATGGCTATAGATATGAAGCATGGAGATGAACATGGTTATGAATGTGGTCATGTCTAGACATGGATGTGGGTATGAACATAGCATGGGTCATAAGGATTTTGAGAATGGATATGACTATGGGTATGGTAATGAATGAATATAAAAATGGGATACACACATGGATATAGCTATGGGTAAGGAAGAGAACATGGGTCAGTGGGCACACAGATGTGGGTATGACATCAACATGGATATAGATGTAAGTATGAACATGGGTGTTATGCACATGGATATGGGTAGGGTCATGGCTATGAAAATGGGTGTGAAATGTGCATGGATGTAGATGGGTATGGATATGAACATGGATGTGTGTATGGATAGAAGTATAGATATAGATATGAATATGAGTGAATATATGGTATGGGTATGAACAAAAATTTGGACATGCATGTGGATGTGGGTATGGATATGGGAATAGAGATGGATATGGATATCACCATGGTGGAAAATGAACATGGATATGGATGTGGATATGAACATAATGAGTATGGATATGGAGATGGATATGGATATGGACAGAGGTGTAGACATGGATATGGGTATGAATGTGAACATAGATGTGGATATTGGTATGAGCAAAGATATGAATATGAGCATGGATCTAAACAAGTGTATGGATCCAGACTGGATTATGGATATGAGTATGGTTATGAACATGAATTTGGATATAAGTGTGGATAGGAACACAGGTCTAAGTGTGGATATAAGTATGGGTATAGGTATGGACATGGGTATGGATATGAAAATTAGCAAGGCTAAAAATGAACATGATATGGACATGGATATACGTAGGAATGTGGGTATGAATATAGACATGGGTATGGATGTGGGCATGGGTATCAATCTAAATAGGAACCTGAATATGTACATGAGTATGGATATGAGTATCATGGATATGGTATGAATATGGGTATCATGAGTATGGATGTGAACATGGGTAAGCATATGAATATGAACCTGACTATGGTATGGATATGGGAATCATGAATATGGTATGAATATGGAGGTAGATACGAGTGTGGGTATGAACATGGGTAAGCATATGAATATATACATGAATATACATGGTCATGGATACACATCTGAGTATGGCTATGAAAATGAGAGTGGACGTGCACATGGAAGAGATATGTGCAAGGACATGGATCCGGACATGGACATGAGTATGGATACAGACATGGAGGTAGGTACAGATATAAGTATAGATGCAGATACAGATATGAACGTGGGTATGGATATAAGTATGACACGGATATGAATATAAAAATGAAGGGATGTGGACATGGATATGGGTTGAACATGAATATGGAGAAGGATATGAATGTGGATATGAACACGGGGATGAACATGGGCATGGATATGGGTACAGACATGGATATAAATATGGGGATGGTTATAGATATGAGTATGGACATGAGTATGGGTGTGGGTATGGATACAGGTATGGCATAGATATGAATATAGGAATGAACATGGTTATGAACTTGGGTATGGATGTGGATATGGATACAGCTATGGATATGGGTAAGGACATGGATGAGTGTGAATATGGACATGGGTATGGATGTGGGTATGGGTATAAATATGAATATGGGTATTAATATAAACACGGGCATGGATATAGATATGGTATATTATGGATATTCATATCATGAATATGAAAATGGATATGGATACCGACACTGGTATGGATTAGACATGGGTATGGACATGGATATGAACATGGGTATGGGTATGCAAATGGTATGGCATAGGTATGGATATACATGTGGATAAATGAGTATGATGTGAACATATGTATGGGTGTGGGTATAGATATGGATATGAACATGGGTATCAATGTGTATGAGGGTATGGATATGGACATGGGTATAGATATGGGTGTGGTTATAGATATGAAAATGGGTATGGTATGAGCATGGATATGGATGTGTAGATATGGTTGGAGGGACAGCTATGGACATGAATATGAATAAAAGCATGGGCATATGTATGGGCATGGATATGGATATGAGTATGGATATGAACAAGATGGGTATAGATATGGGTTTAGACATAATTATGAAAATGGACATGAACATGGATAGGAATAAGGATATGAGTATACATGTAAACATAGGTATGAATATGGACACGGATATAAATGTGGATATGGTTATGGACATGAATATGAACATGGGTATGAATATAGATATAAAATGGATATGGTATGGACATGCATGGGAACATGGATGTGGATATGCATATGGCTATACATATGAATATGGGTATTAATATAAACATATAAAATGGGTATAGATATAGACATCATTATGGATGTGGGTATGGGTATGGACCTAAGCATGATTATGAGTATGGATATGAACACAATTATGAACATGGGTATCATGAATATGGATGTGGATGTGACCGGGCATTAGCATGAATATGAGTATGTATATGAACATGGGTATGGATATGGATATATATGTGAGTATAGGTATGGTCATGGATATATGTGGGTGTGGATGTGAAGTGAGCTTGTCATGCACATGGAAGAGATGGATATGGACAGGAATACAGATGTGAGCATGGATATGGATATGAACATTGACTTGGGTCTGCATGTAGGTCTAGGTGTGGATATGAATAAGGATCTTAGTGTAGATATACACATGGGTGTGGGTAAGGATACAGAGCTGAGTATGAGTATGGATAAAGCATAGGTATTATGTGGCTGGACTTACAGATATGAATATGCATATGAACATGAGTACGGATACGGACATGGTTAGAGATGTGTGTATGGGTATATATGCTATGAATATAGAACAAAGGTGGGTATAGATTTACACATGGATATGGGTGTCAGTGTGGACATGGATAGGAATACAGGTTTGAAAATGGACATGGAGATAGATATGGGTATGATTATGTGAACACAGGCATGGATATGGAGGATAGAGGCATAGATATGGCCATGAGCATGTGAGTAGATAGGGACATGGCTATAGGTATGGATATGGATATGGGTATCGATATGGCTATGGACATGAACATGGATATGGATGAGGATGTGGTTCCAAGTATGGACTTGGAGTCCGGTATAATCTGAATATGGGTGTGGATGGATACAGGCATGAATATAAACATGGGTATGATATAGACATGAAGGTGAACATGGATATGGATATGGTCATTGGTACAGAAATGATCATGTGTGTAGATATGAACGTGGGTATAAATATGAAATGTATATCACAAGTATGGTTCATTGGTATGGATAAGGCATAAATATGGATATGGGCATAAGAATGAATATGTTTAGAAGTATGAACATGGTATGGATATGGACATGGATATGGTCATTGGTACAGAAATGATCAGGGGTATGGATATTAAAATGGGGATCGACAGAGGCATGGAGATGATCATATGTAAGAACGTGGCTGTGGATATGAACACAAATATGGTGATGTGTAGCATGGTGTGAGTATGGAAATGGGCATGGATTTGGACACTGGTTTATTATGTGTATGGCTATGTTCATGGGTGTGAGTACAGTCATGAGTGTGGATATAGCCATGAGTCTAGGAGTGTACATGGGTATGAGTAAGGGTATGAGTGTGGGTATGGACATGGATATGGCTATGGTCATTGGTATGAGTATGGATATGGTTGTAGATACAGACTTGATCACAGGCATGAATATGGTCATGGGTATGGATATGATATGGTCACGCTTATGAGTATTAATGTGCTCATAAGTACAACTACGGACCTGAGAGTAGTGTAGGTACGATCGTTATGAGCATGCGATGGTCCTCGGTATGGATACTGCGTGCGTGTTACTATGGATCCAGTCATGGTGTGGTTATGTTCATGCTTCTGGGCATGGATGTGGTCATCCCCGTGTGGCTGTGAGCCTGGAGACGGTCATGTTAGGGACATGGGTGTGGATCCGTGTATGTTTCTGTGTGCGTGTACTGATTCTGTCGCAGTAGCCAGGGAGCCTTGTCTGGGCTATGCCCACGTCTGCTGGCAGCCCCCACTTGGGATCAGGAGCCGCAGGTGGGAGGGGTTCTGGGCAGCCCCACATCTGGGGGTGCCCCTAGTGCTACAGCCTGGGTGTGTGTGGTCCCCGAGTCAAAGACTCCACGCGATGGGACAGAGAGGTGGGGCGTTTGGGGAAGCGGTGAAGTCATGAGTGCTGCCTTTGTGAGTGGGAAGTGTGCCCTTCAGAGGAGGTGGAGGGTGCCTGCTGGTCTCTTCTGCGCCGTCTCCTCCCCGCCCACGCCTCTGCCACGTGAGGCTTCAGCAGGCCCTCGCGGGACACCCCGTCTGCTGCTGCCTGGATCTTGGAGCCTGCTGCCCCCCCCCCCCATCTCTCGCTCTCTCGCTCGCTCTCTGCTGTGTCTGGCTGGCTGCCCCCTTCCACGCATGACCAGCGCTGCCTGGGGACACAGACTGTCTTGGGAGCCGTGGGCAGTGGGGCTGAGGGAGGCCGGAAGCCAGGGCAGGGCTGGCGTCCGAGGGTGCAGCTGTCGCGGGAAGGTCTGGTCTGGAGCCTGCAATGGGACGCGGTGCCCCTCTTCCCCTGCCCAGGGCTCTGCTCCACCTCGCGCATTCCGAGACCTCGAGCCAGGCCGCTGCCCGGCCAGCGTTCGCTTCCTTGGCGTTTGTGCCACCGCTGTCCCAGCAGGAAGACCGAGCGCTGGCTGCCCACTCGTTTCGCTTGCCGAAACTGGGGAAGCTGCGCTGATGCCCACCCACCTCCTGGTGTTGGAGAGAGGAGCCAGGAAGAAGCCAGGGAGGAGGGGGCACCGCCCTCTAGGGAACCGGGTCAGAGCATGGGCGGGTCCAGGATGGAATGGAGAGGGGAGGAGCTGGCATTGAGCCGGGCAGTCCGGCTGGACAGAGGCTGCGGCAGGTGGCCGCGAGGAGGGACCTGGTGACGTTTTCATGTTGAAATTGAAAATTTTTCTCTGGAGTGATTTTTACTCTTGGGGAGAAGTAGTGCTTAGTCTGAAGTGTCTAGTTTCTAGGGCCCGGCTTCGGGGCCCCCGCGTGGGGGCGTCCGCGGTGGCTCCCGGTCACAGAGGCGCTGGTCAGCAGAGCAGGGGACGCAGGGGACTGCCCGGCTCTCGGCCGACCCTGCCCTCCCTCAGCGCCCGTGGCCTGAGCTGTCCCCGCAGAGCCTTTAAGAGGCTGAATGGGGCGTGATTCCACAGGAAGCGGGTGCGGGACTGCGCCTCCACAGCAGAGAATACCCACTTAGGAGCGATCTGGACGGACAGCCCGGCCCCCTGCTGCCTGCAGGGGACCAGGAGGAGTTCGGGCCGCAGGGGGAGGTGTCTGCAGCTCAGTGCCAGTGGCCTGCAGAGCCAGGCGCTCACTGCCGCAGCCCAGGTGAGGCGTTCCGCTTGTCGTCAGTCGTCTGCTGGCTCTCCTGTCTCGAGACAAGCTGCACGGGGTGTGTCCAGCCGTCCCAGCCCCTGGGGGCATCCGGCCCTGACTCCAGAGCTGCACACGCCCACGCGGCAGCGCCTCTGCCCGTCCACTTCAGCCTGGACACCGTTCCTGGCGGTCATCCCGCCCTGCTCTTGCGTCCCAGACCTTCGGGGAGATGCTCCCCGGCCACCCGCTGCCACCGGCCGGCGCAGGGGCGGAGTGAGGCAGGGGCTGCAGGCTGAGTCGGCTTGACCTGCCCGGCTCTGGCTGCATGGGGGCTTGGGGCGGGGTGCAGGGCCCTGGTGCGGCCTCGTCCTGCTCCTGTCGCTGCTGTGTCTGGCTCTGTGTGGGCTCCTCCACGAGATGAGGTAGGCCTGGCCGAGTGCCTGCTGGGAGTAGCTAAGACGTGACGGGCGTGCTGTCGGGGGTTAACGCCGTTTGCCAGGGCGGGCGAGCCTCTGGGAGGAGAGGATCCTAACTGCACGCACTTAACCAGCCGTGCACACCACGAGAAAACTGTCACCAGTGGACGAGTGGCTGCCGCCATCGACGCCGAAAACTGTCACCAGTGGACGAGTGGCTGCTGCCATGGACGCCGGCCGAGTCGGAAACAGACCAGGTCCAAGTGCCGCTCTAGTCCCAGCTGCTCTCGTTCCCGTCCAGCTCCCTGCTCGTGTCTGGGAGAGCCGCGACGACGGCCCAAGGGCTTGGGGCCCTGCCTGTCCTATGGGAGACGCGGATGGAGTCCCTGGCTCCTGGCTTTGGCCTGGCCCAGCCCTGGCTGTTGTGGGCATCTGGGATATGAACCAGTAGCTAGAAGATCTCTCTCTCTCCCCATCTCTCTCCCCCTCTCCCTCCCTTCCTCCCTCCCTCCCTCTCCCCCCCTCCCTTCTCCCCCTGTTCTCCTCTCCCCCTCCCTCCCCTCTCTCCCCTCCCCCTCTCCCCCTCTCCCCCCTCCCCCTCTTCCTCCCTCCCTCCCTCCCTCCCCCTCTCCCTTCCCCCTCCCCTCTCCCCTCCCCCCTTCCAGTAAACAACCCTTTCTTTAAACACGCGTTCTCTGAACTGAAGCAATACAGACTGTCTTCGCTGCTTTTGCTCCCGGCGCAAAGACGCGGAGAAGCAGCTTCAAGCTGTTGCGCCTGCCGCACACGGCCGTGAGCGGTGACTGCTGAGCCAGCCCCTGGTGGCGTCCTGGGAATTCCTCCCACTGGCCACCGGGCGTCCATCTGAGAGACCTCTGGGCCTCTGATCTCTGCCTCAGGCCCAGCTTTCAATCGCTGGCTTTTGGAGCAGGCAGAAGGCCGCGAGAGGGCGCGGGTGGGGTTGGGACACGCCCCAGGGTCGCCCGCCAGGAGACCCAATCTACACGGGCGTTCAGCAGTGGAGACGGAACCTTTCTGGTCTCCGGGGAGGCGGGAGAGGAGCGAGGCAGCTGACGACTCGCCACGGAGGGGACGGCAGGTGGCTGCTCTGGGCAGACCGGCTCAAGGTGTCCCCCCAAATCCAGGTCATCTGCTTCCGTCAGTCTCAGGGTGCTGACTCCTCTCTTCCCATCCCACCCCCAAAAAACTGGCTGTATATCTACGACACTTGACACACATCATGGGATTCATGGAAGACAAGGCCTGAGCCGTGGCGGGCAGCGGCTCTGCAGGCGCCTGCTCTTTGCCGGGCAGCAGGCCCTGCCACGGCTCCCACTGCCCTCTGCCCCGTCCCCTGTTTCCTGCAAAAGAGGCTCTGCCTGGGGCCCAGAGGGGACGTACTAGGGACAAGAGTGGCCCACGAATGATGTGGGCAGAGGCCTGGGTCCGTCCCCATCCCCACTCGGAATCTTAACTCCTCCGTCTGCAGGTGGAAATCTCACTGAGTTAGAAGGGAGGCGAACGGGAGAGGGAGGAACGTTCCGGACGGTGCGAGTGGCTCCCAGGGACTGTCTGGCTTCTCAGGACCCCCTGGACACCCCCTCCCATCCCTTCTACCCTGGACACTGCTGGACGGTTCTCGCCAGCGTTTCCCCGAGATGACCTGCCTGCAGCTGTGGGTCAGGACTCCGGCGTGCGTGGGCGTCCGTGTCCGCCTGGCCTGGCTCACTGGGCCGTGCTGGGGACCCTGAGGCAGAGGCACAGGTGCACAAGGGGCTGTGGTCCCCTGCCCTCCCCTCTCCCGTGGGTGGTGTTCCCATCCCTGCCAGCCCAGGTGTTCCCGGCAGAGGGGCTGCCGCCAGCATCGGTAGCATCTTTATTGCCGGGAGCTCCTGGCTCTTGATTTCACTGAGACCTGGGGATGACGGAGTCACATGGGGAAAAGAGAGCAAAAGCAGCAAGTGGATCCCGTGGCCTTGGCCGTGGTGGCCCATGGTCGGCCCCTGTGCGCCGCTGTTCTGAGCTCGGCTGCAGCCTCGTCTTCAGTGGGCGTGGAAGCCACTGCCGAGGCCCCGCGGTGCCGCCGTCCTGCCCCCAGAAGCCCAGATATCTTTACAGATCGTAGCGGGGAGGAGCAGGCGCCCCGCTGTCACCGCGGGCTCGGAGCCCCTCTTCCTCCGGGTGCTGGGTGCGTTTTGTGCAATTATCCCGCCCGCTCTGGGCTGCATGGCTTTACCAGCAGCTCCTTGGAGTTTTGTCTTGGTTAATTGCTTGCTTTGCATCTCCTTTCTCTGTGATTGCAGGGCAGAGTGCTCCCCGAGGCCTGGCTGCGGCCCCTCCCTTGGCACTGACTTGGGGGGGGGTGCTGGTTCTGGCAGCCTCAGAGCGCTGCCCTCGCTTCCTGGACTGCAGGCAGAGGCGTTCTCAGCACGTCTGTCCCACGGGTCGGCCTCGGGTGCCGATGCACGGACACGCTGTCGGCTGCTGTCTGTCAGCCCGAGGGAACACGGGCAGAGGTCCAAGGCGAGGTGCTGCCAGGCCGCCAGCTCGGGCCCTCCCCGCTCCCTTGCGGCGTGGTGCTGGGTGAGCAGCTCCTTCGGCGGCACCGGGCGACAAGGGCGAGCGGTCGGTCCTTGTGGTCTCCATTGTCCGTGGGTCCAGGAAGGGCTCCCGATTCAGCCCAACACGACCAGCCAAGGCTGGGACATCAGCGGGTTCCAGGACGCTGTGCCGTGGGCCCAAGCGGCTGAGTCGTGCGCTTCCTGGCTTCCCCGGTTGGCGCCTGGAGCAGGGCCGAGCCAGGTCCTAGGGCTGAGACCCGGCGGATAGGAACCGGGCACCTCGTGTTTGGATCGGCTCAGCGGTGTGGCTCTGAGAAGCACTGTTGCCGGCTGGGCTGTGCCCCCCTCAGTCTTGGGGAGCAGGTCCTTGTGGGCATAACGTGTTCAGGGGACAGGAAGAGGGGGAACTGTGACTCGGACACAAGTGGGACACAGCCATGTGCAGACGGGGACGGGGCCCGTGTCCTCCAGCCGGGGGTCACGGGGGTCATCAGGAATGCCACAACTGGGGCGGGGCCTGGGATGGCCTCTCCCGACGGCCTCAGATGGAGCCCGGCCGGGGACACCTGCGTCTCACACCTCTGTCCCGACTGCGACTGCGAGGGAGTGAGCCGCCCCGTTTGCAGCGGGGAGCTCAGCCATGGCACCCAGAACACTGGCACGACAGCTTCGCCTGAGGGAGAGAAAGCAGAGCTGCCAGCCAGCGGTCCTCCCGCTAAGCTGTGCTCCACTGACCTGGGTCCCCTCGGGAATCCTGTCCCAAGGGCCCAGCAGAGGCCTCGCGCTGTCACTCCCGCCACCGCCGCCACCGCCTCGGGTTGCCACCCACCGGGTCCTCCTCCTTCCCCTCGGGATCCCGCAGGCCACCCACTGCCCAGCTCTGCCCCAGGACCCTCAGCCAGTCAGAACTTCTAGAACCTTCCAGAAGGAAAGCAGCTCACCCCCCCCCCCCCCCCGTGCCACAGAGAATGGGGCCTTCTGTGGCCCAGGGACTCTGCCAGTGCCTGCCCCTGGCTGGGCCGTTCCCGGGACAGGAACTCCGGCTGGGCGTGGCTGGGCAGCTCTGGGGAGCGCCAGCTTGCACGTGCCTCACCTCGGCCCCCGTCCCGGCCCCCGACCTGGCCTCCGTGGCTGACCCCAGACCCGTGCCTCCATTCAACACGAGGCTCACACAGCCGCAGGCAGAGCGGGAGCCGTGGCCGCCATCATCGGGAGGGGCTAACCCCATCTTTCTTCCCACTTGTCTGGCCCATGCTGGGGCCTCTGCCTCCATCCGCAGTGCTGGTCCCTGTGGGAAGATCAGCCCCACCCACAGCAGGTGCCTGGGTCTGTACAGGGCCTGCTGGCTGCAGACCGGAGCCCTCACCGGGGGCTTGAGGGTCAGATAGCAACAGAGACCACGGCTGCGGTGAGCAGCCTCATGCCCCAGCATGCACCTGCTTCCTGCCTTCCAGGCACAAACGCCCCTCGCAGAGGCAGAGGCGGTAGAGCGTCACGCTAAGAAGCGTGAGAGGGGGCAGGTGTTGCGGCACAGTGGGTGAAGCCACCAGCATCTCCGAGCACTGGTTCAAGTCCCGGCTGCTCTGCTTCAGATCCGTCTCCCTGCTGATGCCCCTGGGAAGGCGCAGGTGATGGCCCAAGGGCTTGGTCCCTCCACCCACGTGGGAGACCCAAGGGAGCTCCTGGCTTTGCCCAGCCCAGCCCAGCCCTGGCTGTTGTGGCCACTTGGGGAGTGAACCAGTGGGTGGGTGTGTTTCTCTCTCTCCCTCTCCCTCCCACTCCCTCTGTCTCCCTCTTTTTCCCCCTCTCCCCCCCCCTTCTCCCCTTCTCTCTTCTATGTCTCTGTCACTCTGCCTTTCAAATAAAGAAATCAATCTTCTAATACATGTATGAAAAAGAAGATAAAAATGAGCCAAGCTTGCCGCCTCCCAGGGTTGGCGGGCGGGAATCCCACTGGGTCCTGGGGTGAGAGCCGTGTTCCGGGCTGGGGCTGGGGGCTGCTAGGAGCCCAGGATGCAACAGGAAGGGGCAGGACTGTGGTCAGCAGGACCAGGGAGCGGGGCTGCTGGGCTCTGTGGGTTCAGAGTCAGGACCCCTAGGTGGACAGTCGTGTGGCCTCTCACATCTGTACACCCCGCTCTCCGCAGGGGGGCAGCTGTGAAAGCCCCTGCCGCACAGCGACCCCTGAGGGGCTCACCAGGCTGAGACTCGCTCAGCACAGAGCCTGCCCAGTGCAGTTGGTCCCAGTGGGACACACGTGTTCAGTGCGCCCAGTCTGCTCTGCTCAGACGCTGCCTCCCACAGTCTCCTCTCCCCGCTCCCGGTCAGTGCCTCTCCCTAGTCTGCCTTAGTGACCTGGCTGGGCAGGGCCAGCAGGGCACCCTCGCTCCCTTCTTCCAGTGCCCGGTTAGCTGGGAGAGTCCCAGGGGAGATGTGAGGGGCGGAGTCTGGCAGGTGGCAGGTCAGTGAGGACGTGCGCTGCAAGTGCTCTCTGGGCACGGTGGGGGCCGTGCGCTTGTCCCTGAGGGGCCATGTGACGAGCTGCTGGACTTGCCTTTAGTCAAGTAAAGTGGACGAGTGCCCAATGTGTGTCCCGTGTCTCCGTGGGTATCTGGGGAGAAGACAGGAAGGAGCTCCGGCTAGGACCACGGCAGCCGTGGACGAAGGCTTTGAGCGAAGATCCATGGTGAGTGCAGCCCCGACGTGAGGTCCGACCGCCCGGCTGCGAGAGACAGAGGCCGGGGGAGGGGAAGCTCTGCCCGCACCTGCGTGGCCTCCCTGCGGCCAGCTGAGTGGCGTGTGGAGCCCCACGCATGGGCAGTGACCCCTGGGAGGGGACACAGGACCAGTGACTGCGGTCCACAGAGAAGCTGTGGGACGTGAGCCCTGGGGAAGCATCCAGCCACACCGCCCTCCGCTCTGTCCCTCTGCTGTCGCTGCCTTCACTGCTGGTCCTGCGTAGCGACCGCCCCTGCGGAGGGCCCCCGGAGGTCGCAGGCCACAGCTCCCGTTCTGCAGAGGACAAACACGGAGCTCCGTGAGGAAGGAATGCGATGGGCACCCTCGCCACGGCTCGCTTTCCCCCGCGGTTCTTCCTCAGGCCTCGGGGCTTTTCCCAGCAGCGAGAGCCCAGGACGGCCTTGGTATGTGCTGTGAGGGCGGACCGTGGCCCTGACTGCCGCCCGGCTGCCGGAGGCGCCGCCTCTGAGGTGGGGGGCAGACCCCGGGCCCTGGGGTCAGCTGGGAGCGAGGCTATGCCAGGGCGCTGGCTCTGATAGGGAAGCCCCTCCCGGAGGCTGCGCCGGCTTCCCGATCCCGGCTGAACAGGTGGGATCCTGGGAGCAATCCGTCCACAAAACGCTCAGCACTGCAGGCGGGTGTTGGGGTCCCGTGGGTGCGGCTGCCACTGCGGACACCTGGGACCAAGTCTCACCTCCACTTCCCGGCTTCCTGCCAGTGCACCTGGGAGCCAGCAGGTGATGACTCGAGTACTTGTCTAGCGCTTGCTCACTCGCTCGCTCTCATACACACTCCTATGTCTTATAGATCCATATTCAGCTTCTCCTTTTCCTTAGTGAGTTGTGGTCACTCTGTCCCCCTTGAATCTCAGCGTGCCAGCCACCGCCCCTCCCCAGGGCCCCTCAGGAGCTCAGCCGCCGGAATGACCTCTCCCTGCTGCCTGGGCGGCCGTGTCAGCTGCGCAAGGTCAGTCCCCGCGTGTTCCCCATGTGGGCTGGCGTCTTCCCGGCCCGGTCCTTCCCGTCTCCTTGGCTGCAATCAGCAGGGGCGGCCCCACCCTCCCGCCTCCAAGGAGCAGGGCCGGGTGGGTGGCCACTGTCCGTGGCAGAGCTGGCCCGGCCACCATGCTCCCCCACCCCCTGGCACTAGCATGGGCACAAGCGGTCCAGGACGGGTGGCCACTATCCATGGTGGAGCTGGCCCGGCTACCACTCTCTCCCCCGGCACTAGCACGGGCGCTGTGGTCCAGGACGTCCTGGAGTGACCCTGGGGAACAGCGAGAGGCAAGCGGAGGGCTGCGGCCCAGGCACCTGTTCCTCCACAGCCGTGCAGGGGCGCCGCCGCGGCCGGTCTGGCAGCCCAGAGTCCCCTTCCCACAGCACGCTCTGACGGAGACACTGCCCAGACGGAGCCCAGGCCTGGACGCACGGCTGTGAGGGGGGTGGGGGGCTTCGGCTGCCCCCGGCTGCTGTCCCATGGCCTCCCGTCGGTGGGACCCAGTTCCTGGTCTGAGGAAGGGGGTTCAGGCACAAGGATTCCAAAATCCCACACCTGGACCCTCGGTGACACAGAGAGGGAAGAAGATGCCGTGAGGCCGTGCATTCGCTTATGCTGCCCCAACTTGATTGACGGAGAATTGACAAATGGTGGGGGCCCGCATTGCAGTGCAGCAGGTAAAGCCGCCATCCGTGGTGCCAGCATCCTGTACGGGTGTCCGTTCCTGTCCCGGCTGCTCCACTTCTAGTCCAGCTCCCTGCTGATGACCTCGGAAAGCAGCAGAAGATGGCCCAAGGGCTTGCGCCCCTGCACCCACAGGGAGGCCGGGAGAATTGACAAATGGTTTGGATGTTACACTTGGGTTTTCTGAATTACTCCCTAGATATCTGCAATTGTAGTTAAAGATTTTGTATTTATCTGAGAGGTAGAGTTACAGACAAGGAGAGACAGAGAAAGGTCTTCCATCCTCTGTTCACTGGCAATGGCCAGTTCCCACGCTGGTGCAGGGGCCCAAGGACCTGGGCCACCTTCTACTGCTTTTCCAGGCCACAGCAGAGAGCTGGATGGGAAGTGGAGCAGTGGGATCGGGATGCCGGCCCTGCAGGTGGAGGCTTAGCCCGCTGCGCCACAGCGCCAGCTCCTATCTGTAACCTTAAAAAGCAGTTCAAAGGCAGAACAATAGAGCTTTCATCCCCTGGTTCGCTCCCAAGAGCTCACAGTGGCTGGGGCATGGCCAGGAGGAAGGTAGGAGAGAAGGGCGATGCAGGTCCCCGCTGGGTGGCAGGTGCCCGGTACCGGAGCCACCACCTTGCCTCCCCGGGGCTGCAGAGCAGGAAGCAAGAGTCAGAGTGGGCAGTTGAACCCAGGCTGTCGATGCGGGACCCCCGCTCCCTGCAGCTGGTGGCCAGCTCCACATTTAGACGAAGCAACCCCGGCTACAAGGTCTTGGCAGTTCTTCCAGCAGTCCGTGCTGAGCCCTGCCTCTCTTCATCGGCGGCCCAGTGGAGGGGGAGCGACGGACAAAACCTGGGTCCCGGCTCGGGCCGGCTGCCCTGGCCAGGGCACAGCGCCCGCCACTTGCCGCTTGCCCAGCGCCGGTCTCCGGCACCTTGGAAAGGGTTAAGCCCCAGCGGCCGGGAGATCGTGCAGTCCTGGGAACAAAAGTGAAGTCTGGCGCAGGGTTGTGTTGGACGGAGGGGAGCCGAGGGCCCCACGGCCACGTGAGGCTGCCTGAGGCCCCGCTCTGGCCTTCGAGAATGAGGAGCCCGTCCCTCCCACTCCCTGGCTTTTGTTGTGCCTGAGCCAAAGTCTTTCTATCTGTGCGCTGCCCCACCCCCATCCATGTCCCTTACTAATTGGGCGTTCCTTGCCAGAAGCTTCTCTTTGGCACTTGTCCCTTCCCGATTTTTTTTTTTTACATTATAAAAAAATGCAGTTTTGGATCCAAACGAGGGTTAAACTTTTCTCAAAATTGGAACACCCTGAGCACCTTGGTTTGTAAAACTGATTTTTCTTTCCTAAGTGATATTTTTGTGACTTGGAGAGCGGTTTTCTAAACAAATAGTGTTACCGAGAGTTTGCAGCAGAAACGCCTCGTGGTGTGCATGTAAAACTCCAAGTGGTCCAGGGAAAAACCAGCGCGAAGGCGTTCAGTTAGCGTGGGGCTCGCCACATCCGGTGACTTTGTTTCCTAAATATGCCCGGAATCTGTCACCCTCTGCTTCGGGAACAATGCAGCCGCAGTGCCAGGCCCCACGTCACGACCAGGAACCAGACAAAGGTTATCTGTGCGATCCGTTCAATATGGAATTTTCAAATTTCGAAACATTTTGTTACGACGGTGATGGCTCTCGCCGCTGCTGGCAGACGCGCTGTCGGAGGTTTAGAAATGTGTGCTGTGGTTCATGCAAAAAAAAGCAACAAAGGTCAAAACTTTTAAAATGTCACTTCTTCTGCAGTTTTGCATAGAAAACACACTGGAGCAGCGGGAGGCCTCCCTCCCATAGAAACAGGCTGCGGGAGGAATGTTGCCGCGGCCTGGTTTCCACTCTGGGGCAGCTGCGCCGAGGAGAAAGGCGCCATGGGAGCCCATTGTGGTCCCAGCTGGGTGATGGTTCTCCTATTTCACAGTCGGCAGCCGGGCGGGGCGGGGGCCGGGTGGCTCCATGAAGTGCCTGCAATACATGGCTGGCTCCCTGCTCCGTGAGAACGGGGGTCCACACCTCGGCTTCTGCTGGACCTCAGGGGACAGCAGCAGCCCCCAAAACAAAACCAGCCCAGGGGGCCTGCTGCTCGGCCAGGCAGGGGACCCGGACTGCCTCCCGCCTCCTGCTGGCCAGGGATCCCTCCCGTTCAACCCTCCCTGAGAAATCCCCAACGAAACCGAAATTCCGAGCCCAGTGCTTTCAGCAGGGCGCCACCCTGGCTCTGCCTCCTGCGTGCTCAGGGCACCCGGGGCTCCGGGGCTCCGGGGCTCAAGGCAGAGGCGTGCAGGGCTTCAGTCTCTCTGTGCTTGGCGCTGCCAAGCGCCTGTCCTGTTTTTGTTGCCATAGAAACGCATCTTGTAAAGGTGCAGTCACTGAGCTTTTACTGTTCCCGTGGCAGGCGCAAGCGCTCTCTGAACGCAGGTGCGGCCGGGCGCATGGCGGCCCCGGAAGCCGGTCTCCGTGCCACTGGGGGCTTCACAGCTCACAGGGACGTCGGGCTGGGAGCAGCAGAAGTGGCGGCACTCCCGCTTCTTGGGGAGCCGCTGTCGCTGGGCTGGGAGTGGTCCCCTCACGGGGAGCCCTGGAGTTCCCCATAGGAACCCGGATGGCAATGCTGTCATCCAGGCCTGCACACACGGAGATTCCGAGGCCGAGGAGAGGCGTGGGGTTGAGTGGAGCTGGATAAAGCAGAGCTGGCGGTCGTCCTCTGGTGGACCTGCGGGACGTGTCTGGCAGGCACGACCAGGGAGGGGGAGAGACGTCACCTCTGGGGCCCCTGAGTGTGTCACGGCCCCGGGAACATACGTGTGCTTGGGGCTGGATGAGCGGGCTGGCTCTATGGTCAGTGCCCCGGGGTAGCTGCGTCCGGAGCCTTGGGCCAGGTGAACCCTCAGTCAGCCAGGACTCAGGGACCCGGTGCTGCTGTAACAGTCGCTGCGCGTGCTGGTACCAGGCTTGGAAAACCATCGTTAGCGCGGCTCCCAGAGCTGGGAGCTGCAAGGGGAAAGAGGACCCGTGAGCGCTGGGTGTCTGGGCTTCCGTGGTGGGTGGAGACAGGACCCCAGGGAGGGCAGGGCAGGTTCCCACGTGGTCAGAGCAGGGGGCGCCGCAGGGGCCGGCACGGCCCTCCCCACCTCCATGGTCCCGGCATGGTGGAGGCCGACCTGCTTGGGCATGCAGGACACGTGGAGAGGAGGCCGCCTGCCCCCGGCCGGGGCACCAGATGTGGGCTCTGAGGAAGGGGGCCATGGGGGTCCGAGGCGGGCGGGGGCGGTGCCCGTCTCTGCACCCTCAGCCACAGCACTGCCCAAAGGTTGTCTGTGCTCTCCCGCGCCGAGCTGGGAGCTGCTCGGGGGCCGGGACGGCCATCCACGCCCACACTCCACTGCAGCCTCGCTAGAAGCCCCACTGGCTGCGAGTGCCATCACGACATGCGGCACACTGGGGGTGCACGGGGCAGACCCCCAGCCCCGCCCGCTCCAGCAGCTCCGTCGCTCTCGCCTCGTGACCATACTGCCCCCCGCCGCTGACCACCTGGTCTCAGCTGACCGCCTGACTCCCACCCCGCTGACCACCACACCCCTAAGTGCCTCACCCCTGCTGACCCCCTGAACCCCTTCAACCACCCCACCCCCAGTTGACCCCTCCTCCCCCCAAATGCCTCACACCCACTGACCAGCACCCCCCTTACTGCCTTGACCACCCCCTAGACTGCCTCACCCTGCTGCCATCTTGCCCACTGACCGCCTCGCTCTGCAGTGGCCACCCTGTCCCCCAGTGACCCCTTGCCCCAGTTGCTGTCCTGCAAACAAGGCTGCTGGGAATGGGACTCTGTCTCCCCGAGAGCTGTGCCCACGATGCAGGGCACTGAGCTCGGGCTGGGGCGGGTGAGGGACGGGGCTGCGTTCCCAAGGCAGGGCTGTGTGTGGTGCGCCAGGGGCCAGTGCTGGGCCTCGAGGAGTGTCTCATGGCACAGGAGCCACAGTGCTGGCGACAGAGGGTGGGGCTTCGGCTACGTGGACCATAAACAAATTCAGAATGAGGCTGTGAAGAGCGAGTCAGACATCCCCCAGAGCCGCTCCCCTGCAGGCTGCGGGCACTTCTGTCTGCATGGCCGTGGGATTCCCTAGCCCTCTGTCCATCTGTAGCACGTGTGTGTACACCCACGAGCCCCTGCGTGTGCACACTTCTGCCTGCACGGCTGTGCAATCTCTAGCCCTCTGTTGACCTGTAGCACACACGTGCACCCACAAGCACGTGTGCTCACTGGCCAAGCCGGGAAAGGCTGTGTGTCTGGTTGAGGGGTGGAGGTGAGGTGGGAACAGGGGCCATCACAGGTCAGCGTGACTGGCCGCTCTGTCTGGCTGAGAGAGTGACGCCCGTGGCTGCATTCAGAGCCCAGGAGCTGAGCGAGCCCGTGGCCTCCGGTGGGCATCAAGGGAACGCTGGTTGCAGACTCCACGACTGACTCGCGAGTCCTGAGAAAGTGCAGACTGTGTAGACCCCGGTGCTTTACAGGAGAAGAGCCGTGCTTCGGGGGGACGCTGATCACGTCTGTGGACTGGGAATTCTAGACTCAGCCAGCCAGGGGTTACCAGGAGCGGGGATCCGGCTGTTGTCGCTCATGTGCTCGGTGTGTGGGGAAGGCTGGGGGGTGGGGGGCGGGTGAAGCGCTCTGGATTCCAGCTCTCATCCCACAGGTAAGGAGCTGAGGGTGGGTTACAGAGGGAGGGGCGGGAGGACCCCCAGCTGAACAGAGGCGCAGAACGGCCACGTTAACTGGAAAAACGGGGACGATCGTTAACCAGGCCAAACTTTCCAAGATGAGGAAAAAGAGCCAAATGGAACAAATAGCGATCGTGCAGTAAGAGGAGTCAAACCAGCATCACTGTTACTACAGGAAACCTGAATGGGCAAAGTTCCCTGCTCAGATCAGGGTGTCAGACTGTGTTTTAAAAAATCCAGCTACATGTTGTTCAAAACCCTTCCAGAAAAGTGGCGAAGAAAGTTGAAAATAAAGGAACAGGCAAACAGAAACCAGCACATGAAACAGAAAATGGTAAATTAGCGTCAGGCAAAAATATGAAAAACAAACCAGGAGTATATGATCATGAAAGCCATGCTTTATTAAGATGAGCCATCGCTCGGATGTGCCCCTCAGCGTAATGGCTGTATACAAACAACCAAAATGGGTAAAAATCGAGGTAGCATGAAAAGAACCCCTCATTCTGCAGGGACTCGAGCCCTCGGGGGACACGGAGCTGAGGCGCTACAAAGGCTGTGAGAACCCTCACCCGATGTGCACCTGCTGTGGGCGCGCCTGGCCTGGGTGATCAGAGCCCACCTCCCGCACGACCTAGGGCTTCTCGGCTCCAGGAAGGTCTCAGGCACCTTGGGCGATGCCGGGTGAGGCCCCTGGCACTGACCCTGCTCCCAGGCGGTCGGGTCGGGGCAGTTGGATGTGCCCACGCCTTCAGCCTGGCGCTCTTCCTGTCTTGAGCGGTGCTCGGGTGACGGCAGCTCTCACAGCTGAGCTGAGTTTTCCCCTGAAGCCCCCGTGATGGCTGAACGAGGGCCGTGCATCCTTGCGTGAGGTGTCCTTTCGTTGCCGAAGGAGCCTGTGTCACAGGAGCCCAGTGTGTCTGCTTGGGGGGGGCCTGTTCCCCAGCGTTTGTGCCCCACCCCCGTGAACGTCCCTGCGGTTCAGGAAGTGGCTGATTCCCGGCCCCTGCGGCCCCCACGGCAGGGATGACGGGAGCCTGCCCAGGGACCCCAGCCCGGGGGCTGCTCCCATCCTGGGCACTGTGCTCCCCCAGAGCCAGAGACGTAACGAGATCCTGACTTCCGGCGAGGCTGGAACCCAAGCGCACTGAGCCTGGGTCCCTGGCTCGCGTCTCATGACCTGTGGTTTAGAGGGGACACCTGGCCTTGGCCACGGCAGCAGCAGCCACTGTTCTCGGGTCAGGGTGCGCAGGGAGGAGTCAGACACAGCCCCCCCCCCAGGGTTCCTGGGACCCAGCGCCCTTGGGTGCTATGGGCTAAAATGGGAGCAGTGTGGGAGGAATCTCGTTCCTGGCCAAGCAACTGTAAGTGCATCGTCGACTCCCCTCCCCGCCCATGTCCCCATGGAAAGCTCAGATGTGGCTTCTGCAGGGGGCCAACCTCAGGGGGCTGTGCGTGTGTGATGTGAAGGGCACCGGAAGATGCCCCCTCCCCAGATGGGGTCCCCACCCTGTGGCTTCCGGGCTCCCCTCCCACAGCGCTGGCCCTTCCAGCGGGGCCCCTCGTGGACCCCTCCCCTCACCGCGGCCGTGCAGCCCCCAGGTATCCTCCCTGCTCTGCCGTCCTCTCCAAGGGCCTTGTCCCCGCCATCCACACCTCCACGGGCATTCCCGCCTGCCCGGCCCCACCCCGCTTGTCCAGGGTAGGCCCTGGGCTCGCCCACCTTTCCTGACACTGATAGAGCCCGGGGTCGCCGCAGCCTTCCCGCGTGGCAGCGCGCTCGGTCACTGCGGTAATGGGGGGTGCGTGTCCGTCTCCTCACCTTAGGAGGGAGTTGAAGCTGGGAGAGTCCTTGTGACGTGTGGACGGTCACTGCGGTAATGGGGGTGCGCGTCCGTCTCCTCACCTTAGGAGGGAGTTGAAGCTGGGAGAGTCCTTGTGACGCATGGACGGGAACAGAGCCCTCGGGCTCCTGGATGCACACACGCACTGCTCCGGCCGCGCAGCCCACCCCCGTGCTGAGGACATCTCGGTGCCCCCCGCTGGGCGCGGCCGCCCCTGCTCTCCAGCTGGGGTGATGCACGTGGTCTCCCCCTCCCCCTCCCGGCCTCTGACTCATCTCCCACATGGCTCCCATCAGGGGCAGAGTAGAAGCCCCTGGGTGGGAAGTGACGGGCGCTCCCCACCCAGGGGTTCCCGTCTCAGTGGGCTGCGGTGGCCCTGGCTGCTTCCCGAATGTGGACGTGGCCTTGGCCTTCCTGAAGCTTTCGCTCAGCAACAGGTCTGCGCCCACGCGGGGTCTCCGGGGTGCTGGGCGCCTCGGGTCCCCAGGTGCACAGAGCTCGCCCCTAGTAGGGCCACGGCAGGCAGGCGCGGGAGCAGACGTGCCGAGGCACAGAGGCGGGGCTGGGGCCCCCAGTGCGGGCGGCAGGGCCAGAATTCTGAGGCCACCTCTCGGGACGAAAATGCCAAGTTTCTCAGGCAAAGGAAAGAGCAGGGGCCCTCGGGGGCGGGACGGGCTGCGGTGACTGACAGCCGTGCAGTTCGGGTGGACGGGGCATGAGGGAGGCGACGGTGGCAGCGCGGGGGTCCCCACAGGAGGCTCTGTGTGCCCTGTGCTCGCTCCGTGCTCTGAGGCTGGTGCCGTGACCCCCACTTAGCCGCGGAGGTCCAGAGAGGGCACTCGTTCCCGGGGGCCGGCGGACGGCTGGCGCTGGACCCGCTCTGAGATGTGCGGCCTCCCAGTGACGGCACACACGGTCCATGCCGGCTCCTCTCCCTCTGCCTCTGGTTGTACTGAGTCTCTCGGCGCCTTCAGCCCGGCGGCTTGATCCACCTGGGCCACACACGGCTGCCACGTCAGGTGTCAGGTTAGGTCTCGGCTCCTCAGGGTGGCCCCTTCTGAGCGGCGCCCACTGGGTGGGGGCCCTGGCAGCCTCCTCGCTCACACACAGGTCCCTCCTCCTCGCTTGCCCTACGACTCCAGGAAGGCAGCCATTCGGGAGCCTGGATCCTGTCCTCACCGCCGACGCGTGGAACCCGCTGTCCCCTGCAGGGCTGGGTGAGCTGAGCAGCCACTTGTGAGCCTGTGGTCTGCATGGTGTGCCGTCAGGAGGGGAGAGGCCTGTCGGACCCGGAGAGTGTGCGCGAGGAGCACTTGCTGGATTCGGGGTACCTCTCGACTGCTGGCTTTGGAAGGAACGTCCTGGGCCTTGCCCTTGGACTTAGGGGGCTGTGGGCCCAAGCAGCCGAGGCGGGGAGGGGCGGGGCTCGGTGGGTGTAGCCAGCTCCTGAAAGAGGCAGCGGCTCTGGGCCAGTGGCGGTTGCAAGAGCGTGCCCTAGACGGGAGGTTCCCGGGTCCAGGACCTACGTGTGGGGTGGGGCGGCCGTAGCTCAGTTTCCCAGCGTCCTGTGTGCCTGGCTGCACCTCATCTTCCACCCTAGCATTCGTGCTGAGCGGCCTGTATGTAACTGGGCTGCTCCGCCATGTTTTGTAAGTCTGTGGTTTCCAGAGTCGGAGAACGCTCAGCGAACTCTCTAGAATGAAGCTCGTGTGGTCTGGAGAGACGCGGGCGGCAGGGAGCACCATCTGCCCTGCCCCCGCGTGGCTGGGGGGCATTGCACGCTCTCCTTCAAGCCTTGGATCCTGGTTCCCTCGGCTCCAACCTGTGCCTGTCTGGCGGCTTTGGGGTGAGGGGAACGGAGGGGTAAGACTCAGGGCAGGGGTGCGGCCACACACCCGGGGCCACTTTGGCTGGCTCTGGTTCTGAGACACGCAGTCCTCAACCAAGCCACTCAGCAAGACAGCGGCTTCCAGCAGAACTCCCGGGCCCTCAGCCACACCCGGCATAGAGACGGCTCTCTGGGCTCCACTCCTCCCCCAGAGGCTCCACCCAGCACCTGTACGTGGTCAGCCTGCAGGCCTGCGTGGTATCCGCCCCAAGCCGCCTGTCTCCAGGAGGCAATGACGAGCGAGCGCAGCCCTCGGGATCTTGGCCCCAGGGAGCTGAACCCCAGGGTTGGTGTCCTGCCATCGTGCCGAATGGCCACAGACTGTGCCTGTGGGGCGCAGCCTCTGACGCCGGGCTCCTGCCGGGACAGGGACGGCTCCTCCCCGCTCCCTGGCCCGTGTCCTTGCCGTGTGGGTTTCTCCTCTCCATACAAACACGCCAGTCCCGCCTCAGTAGCTAGTGACGTCCACCCCAGGTGCAGGTGTGGGGTTCGAGGTTCCTTACAGCTCGAGACTTGGGGTGGGCGTCGTCTGTGTTGGTTTTGGCCTTGACCAGAAAGGTGGCCCTGAGCATGGCTTGCCGGGGTGGGGGAGGGGAGTCTCCCCCGGGGGTCCATGTAGCTCCACCCCTCCCGCCCTCTTCCCACCCCTCTTAAGAACTCTGGATGTGACCCATGCCCGAGCAGGAGGTGGGTGCCAGGAACCTCGGGCGGTGGCCCCGTGGGCACAGCGCCCAGTGCCCGGCTCCCTGTGTGTCGAGGCATGGCAGCTCCGAGCCGGCGGGCGGGGCGGACACGTGAGCGCTATTCCCAGCTCCCGGCACCTTGACGCGTGACCTTGCAGATCTCCCGCCTGCTGATTCTCAGCCTCCGGAGCGGATTCTTCCGCGGCTCGCAGGTGCAGGTGGCGGTCCTGCTTGGCTTTGTAAACCTCTCTGGGAGTATTGTTCCTATTAATAACCTCCTCTGGCAGGAGCTCGCCTGCCTGCCTCTCACTTCACGCTGCTCCTCCTCAGCAGGAAATTTGCAGGGCTCCTCTGCCCTCCGTTTCCGAAGACGACCTGTACTCAAAACAATTCGGTGGTGCTAACCAGACGCCGCCTCTTCTCTGTGCACGCCAGCGGCTAAGCACAGCTGTGTCTTGTGTCCAGAAACACAAATGCGATTCGCTCCTGGCCTGCGCGTTGGTTGCCAGCTGTTAGCTGGGGGTGCTGGGGCGACGGTGGCTTAAATGGCAGGAATCCACTTCTCACCATCCGAGAGGCCACAAGTCAGAGGTCGGAGTGCCAGCAGGCTCAGGACCCTTTGCCATCCCCCATGGTGGACAGAGAGAGGACACTCTGGCTCTTTCCTTTCAAGTCAGAGTTACAGAGAGACAGGTAGAGACAGAGATCGTCCATCCACCGATTCCCCAGATGGTCGCCAACGGCCAGGACTGGGCCCAGCCGGAGCCAGGAGCCAGGAGCCAGGAGCTCCTTCTGGGTCTCCCATGTGGATGTCAGGAACCCAAAGTACCTGGGCCATCTCCTGTTGCTTTCCCAGGTGCATTGGCAGGGAGTTGGGTGGGAAGGAAGCAGCCAGGTTGGAGCCAGTGCACCTGTAGGCTGCTGGCGCCGTGTCCTCCTGATGGGGGCGCTAGTCCCACGTGAGGGCCTGGTGAGCAAGGCTAACCTGCATTCCTTCTTAAAGGCCCAGTCCCAAACACAGTGGGTCAGAGGGAGGGGGACAAAGGGGCAGCACCAGTGCCCAATACAAACGGCCGTTCAAGGCTCCCGGAGCCGGGTCTGGTGGGAAATGCAGGTCTTTGAAGCTGGTGCAGAGACATCAGATAGTGGGTTCTTGTGATGTGCACCCCAGCGCCGCCCCTGGGGCTGCTCAGGTCGGTGCTGGGTGGGCACGAGCAGGGAGCTCCCGGGCCCTTGCCGCAGCAGCAGATAAGGGGCTCCCAAGAGTCTGGCTGCCGGAGGCCTGCCTGGCCCGGGCTCTCCGAGCTCACTCCGTAGCATGTGCATGGGTGGGGGGGCGGGGCGTCCTGGCTGGGCGTGTGTAGGTGTGGCGCCTCAGGGCACACGCCCTCTCCCACACAGCTGTCACCTGCCTCCTCCACACGGCTTACCCACAACCGTGGGAGGCCGGCCACAGCCTCCTTGTGGCGTTAGCCAAGCTGCCTGTGGCAGGTGGGCACCCTCCCCACGCCGTGGCTCTGCTGCCGTGTCCTCTGCACTCGGCCCCCTTCAGACGGGCAGTGAGGGAAGCCGTGCGCTCAGCAGCCTGGGGTGGTGATGAGATGTTTCCAGCCACACGTTTGCCCCTGCCCGGTCCTTCGTTTTCTGAAAGGCAGAGAGACCCCGCCCCAACCCATCCACTGGGCCACTCTCCCACTGCCTGCAGTACTTGGGACTGGGCCAGGCGGAATCCATGAACAGGGTACTCCATGCGGGTCTCCCAGGTGGGTGGTAGGGACCCAGGGCGCTGGGCCATCTCCTGCTGTCTCCCAGAGTGTGTATCAGCAGGAGACTGGAATTGGGGCGGAGCCGGGACCCAACCCTGGGCGCTCTGACACAGGTGTGGGCGTCCCAGGCTGCGCCTTCACGGTGCACCAGACACCGGCCTGTTCCGCATCCTTCCCTGGAGCTGAGAGCGTCGTATGTAGCCCACGGGGGCTCCCCAAACACCAGGGAGGGACAGTCTGAATGCCGAGTGTTTGCGTGTGGGCTCAGCTGCCTTCCGGGGGTGCCCACACCCCTGTGTGAGGGAGGTCCAGGCCATCCCCAGGCCCTGGGCTCTCCGGGAGACCCTGGGACCTCGCAGGAGAGACAGCAGCAGGGTGCGGTGGCACCAGCCCCGCCCCTCTCAGGGCATCTTGCTGCCCAGGCACGTAAATGGTTCCTCCGGCTTTTGTCCAACTGAACCCATCGTCTTGAAGAGAATACGGAATGGCCACAAGGGTTTGGTGCCATCGTCACCCAGACTGTGAGACAACCAGCACAGAAGGACCCCCGTGAGGGCTGGTGCTTACGGCGTGCCTTTGTGTCGGCTCCAGGGACGGAGAGCGGCTGTGGTGGGGCTGGGCACGGAGGGAGAGCCCGGAGCCTCGCTCCACCCGCACGATGATTGAAAAGTAAATTGCCTTTTAATAAGTGTGCTGCTCTCGGGGGAGGGACGAGCGGGTTAATTTGCTGCTTGACCCACTAAAACCATGGACTGCAGCGCATCAGGCGACGCTTTGGGCAGGAGCGGCTGAACAGCGAGCCTGGCTGGCGGGTGATGGAGGCGGCTCGGCGTGGAGGGACGAGGGGGTCGGAGGGCGAGCTGAGATTCTGGGCCTCGTCTCGGAAGCATGGGTGAGATGGCAGTAACGCGAACTGGCTGAGGGCAGATATCTGCTGGCTGGCAAGCCGTGTTTCACAGCGGTGAGGTCTGGTTCCCCAGCCGAGTGGCAAAGACAGCGGGAGGAAGCCCCGAGACGCCCTCGGCCGCCTCCCACTGCCTTGGCCGCCCGCTTCTGCGAGACTCGGTGATGCCCACTTTTTTCAACGATGTGGCTCAAAAGCGAATAGGATGTGAGTTAAAGATACGGCATTGCCACAGCCTCTCCCTCGCCACAGCCGTGAGGACCCGACTCGGCTCTCTCCGCGTCCACACCCCGCACGGTGTGTACCGTGGGCACTGCCGTCACAGTCCCCTCTGCCTTTGTGGGAAGCAGGGGACGCTCAGGTCGGAAACGTGGGCCCGTGGCAGGGACACGGCCTGTGGGAAGTCTGTCCCCTTTGTGAAGGGGCGGCTGCTGGGGGCTCACGTGGTGCCTCCTGAAATGCGCCTAAGAGCTGTGTGCGTGGAGCACGTCCCACGGCCCAGGCTGCCCTGTGTCCGCCGCGGGGGCGTCCGCTCGGTGCTGACCTGGTGACAGGCGTGTGGTCTGCCGTGCAGGCACCAGGGCGTCAGCCGGCGTGCCGGCTCCCACAAGCCCAGAGGCTCCTGTCACTGTGAGGAGCGCGGTGGCTGGGACAGCCAGCGGCGGGGACCCCTGCCAGCTCCGCGAGAACCGGGCTGTGGGACACTCGCCCTGCTTCCAGCCCGCAGCTCTGCATTCCAGAGAGGGGTCACTGCTCTTCGTGATGAGCGCCAGCTGCTCCAAGGCCGACTGAGGGGGAGCATGCCTGCCTGCACACAGCCCAGATCCGCCCAGGCCAGCACTGCACGCCTCGGGCCCGCGCCGTGGGGCCCTCGGGTCGCGTGGGCCTGCGTGGCTGGGGGTTTTCTGCAGAGGCAACGGTGCCCGGGCTGTGGACTCGCCAGTGGCAAACGTGGCTGTCCGTGGGCACGCCCTCCTTCCCTGTGTCACATCCCCCGACCCCGGTCTGGGTGCTCGCCTGCTCCGGGCAAGGCGGGGTCAGTGGAAGGCCTTCGGGAACCCAGGATGCTGCAGGTGGGAGGCCAGTGCGGGCCCCAGGCCATTGCTGCTCGTGAGCGCCCCCGCCCCTGCTTGGTGGGATTCTAGGGCCAGGGTCTCCCACCAGCACCTACACTTGTTTGGGAACTCGTTTCTGAGGGTAGTGGGCCAGGGCTGTGACACCGGTGCCAGATCCTAACGGTGACCTCTGACCTGGAAGTGTTTGCTAGAGCGTTTATAGCCCTACTGGTGACCTGCACTGAGACGCAAGTGCCCAAGGCAAGAGTCGGAAGCCACGCGAGTAGCCGTGGGCAGATGTGGGGCGTGGGCTTGGGAGTGCACCTGCCCGGAGACAGAGGCTGACGGGAGCGTTGCCCGAGAGCGGGGCCTGGGGCAGTGGGGTTCTGGCTGACCTCGCTGCCTGCCCTTCTCCCCTCCGCTGCAATGCCCACCCCTCCCTGGACTCTGCAGCCACGGACAGAGGCTGGCGAGGGGCAGAGCGGAGGCCACGGGCTCTGGGGTGGCTCTTGAGAAAGCGCCACGGTGGCTCCTGGCCTTTGGGGTGCGGTGACCCCGTGACAAAGGCCCTGGCGCCATAGCCACTTCACCCAGCCCCCGTGTCTGCACCCAGAGGAACTTCTGTCAGCACGGGCGTGTGAAGTCCCTCAGGGGCATGCAGACTGAGGGCTGCGAGCCTCAGGCCCAGGGTGCGGGCCTCGCCGAGGAGAGCCCTCTGGGGACGCCGCTGGCCCTGCCTTGGCTGTGGCATCCCGCAGGGCCGGGCTCCGTGCACGGAGACCTGCGGTGGCCGGATGGGCAGCGCGGCTGTCAAGTCCAAGATCGCCCTGGCTGAAGCTCTGCACGCACGAGCAGACCCACGAGTTCTTAACGAAGCCAAGAACGAGTCGGTACCATGGGACGACGCCTGTGAATAATTCATTATTTTGAAAGCTCGTAAACAAAGGGGAGATAGCAGATGTGTATCCTGCGTGTGCAGCACAGGTACCCAGCCGGTGACGGAGAGGGTGTCAGGAGGCGTTTCTCTCTGAGGGGAGGAAATGACGGCCCCGGGCCCGCTGGCTCGGGGGAAGCTGGACTCGGAGCAGGGAGAGACGCTGACACACGCGTGGGGCCGCCAGAGGGGGGCTTCTGACAGCCACGGGGGAGGGGCCCTGCCCTGCCCCGCCCCGAATCTGAGCGAACCCCAGCTCTGACTACAGTTCCCAGGGGAGCGGAAGGGGCTGTTTGAAGCACTGGGGTGCAGTCGGGAACGCCCCGGCTCAGCAGGTGGGAAGCATGGGGATGGGGGGGACCCCCAGGTGGTGTGGGCTCACGGAGCGTCCCACCACTCCTTTTCAGCTCGGGCCACTCAAATCACAGAACAGAAGAAATGTGCATTGTGACCAGCACGCCCCACCCCCGTGGGTGCAGGATTGAGCCTGGGAGGTCGGGTCACCCCTGGCTGCGTTGTGATGTTCTTCGGAGATTGTTGTTAACTTGTATCTGATGATGACTAAGATTCACACCTGTCCAGTGAGAAAAACCTAGGAAAATATGAGCGTTTGTGATTTGTGGGGGAGGAGGAAGAGAGCTGAGCTGCTCGGTGTGGAGCCGGGCAGTGGGCATGCGGGGTCCTGTGTCCACTCGCCCACGCCTGACATCAGCCTAGGGATGAGGCACGCGGGTGTGGGTACATCTCACGCTCCTGCAGCCCTGAAGTTCTGCGTGAGACAGGTGTGTGCCCATCCTGCACTCTTACTGCAGCCCTGAGGCGTTCTGTGTGAGACACAGGACACGTGTGTGTGTGTGTGTGTGTGTGTGCGTCCTGCACGCTACTGAATCCCTGAAGGGTTCTGTATGAGTCACAGGACACGTGTGTGTGTGCGCGTGTCTCACACCTGCAGCCCTGAAGGGCTCTGTGTGAGACGCAGGTGTGTGTGCGTGTGCACGCTCACAGGTCCTCGCCAAGCGTGCGTCTTCGCAGGTAGCGCGATCTGCGCTTTAATTGCCCTCCCAAGTGAGCAAGATAATGCACTCTGGGGCCATTGATTAAAAACGTGCACTGTGAAATTAGGCTGCAAAGTTTGGAAAACTTTCAGAGGTTACATTTTGACACACTCGGCTCTTGCTTTAACGTGACAGAATGCTACACAAAATCCCGCATTTCAGCTCGCGTGGGTCTTTATCTCCCCTTGACAGGTTATTGCTGGTTAAATTGTGGTGCTGACTTGAAGGCAGGACTCTTCAAGGCAGTCAGAAATTAAGGCTTCACCAAATGGTAATAAAGCTATTAAAAATGCAAACAGCCAACAGCCACGCTGCACAGGTTAGACAGCTAATACAAACTAGCAGCTCAGAAAGCAGAGCAATTACACTTTTATTTAAATGCAAGGATATGAGCAAGAATAGAATGAGGAGTCTTGTTTAAATGCACTCTTTTGAATATTTATTAGAAATAATACATGTAGTTAAGCCACTTATCTGATTTCAGTGAATAAGTAAAACGCAAAAGATCAATTTTCATAATTATACCAAAGAAGTCTGTCTTTCATAAAAATCTCATTAATAACACCATTATTACTGAAAAAAAATCTTGGTATTATTATTGTTATTCTAATTATCAGCAAAATGCTACTGATAATGTTGTCATAAAATTTGCTTTTAGTTCCCTATTAAGAGAGATAGACTAAGTAGTGTTTTAAGTTAAATCTAGCCCTAAGTGGCATTATAAAAATCTCCTTTGTGTATTTGGTTAAAATACATTATGTGTGTAATTACATAAATTCCAAGGAGTTTGGCAAACAGGACTTGTGCACACACGCCTGTGTGCTACATACAGGCGCTGAGTGCGAAGCCACGACACACGTGCTCACATACGTGTACCCGTGGCACACATGTCCACATGCCCCGGCCTGAGGGGTATATAGTCGCTGAGTGCACAGCACACGTGTGGACCCACAGCACATGTGCTCACATACGTGTACCCATGGCACGCATGTCCACATGCCCCGTCCTGAGGGGTATATAGTCGCTGAGTGCACAGCACACATGTGGACCCACAGCACACGTGCCTGCACTCACGTATGTGCACCCAGGCACCTGTGTCTGCACGCCTGGGACTGGGGGGACAGCAGTGGCCTCCTTGGCGGCCAGGCAGCTGTTTTGTGACTGAGTGTCCTGCGTGTTACCCAGGCTGGCCACTGCCTGTGTGGCCTGGACAGGGCTGCTCGGCACCCTCACTGCCCACCGCTCGTCACCCCGTGTGCAGCTTCAGGACACGTGGTTCCGGGAAGCCTCTCTGGGCCCGAGCCAGGAGCGCTTCTGTGGCCACCTGACTCCTGGTGGTGTGGCCGCCACAAGGCCGTGGGTAGCCCACACTGTGGCCGATGTCGCTGCTCTGAGGGGCCCGTGGTTCCTGGGTTGAGCGGCTGCTGGGGACCCACGGCGCACAGCTGAGAGCCCGGTTTCAGTGCCGGCTCCTCTGCTTCTGATCCAGCTTCTGCTAATGCACCCAGGGAGACGGCAGACGATGGCCCAGCGCTTGCCCACCCACGTGGGAGACCCAGGAGCTCCCCGCTCCTGGCTCTGGCCTCGCCCAGCCCTGCCTGTTGCTGGAATTTGAGGGGTGCACCAGCAGATGGGAGGCTCGCCCTCCCCCCCCCGCCGCCTCTCACGTAGATGAACATAAAGAAAACAAACGTTGGTTCCCAACAATCGCTGCTACAAGACAAGCATGTGGGGACTTCCGTTTGCATAATGAGCTCTATTCAGAAAGAAGGATTTGGGGCAAAAATACACGGACTTTGTTAGTGTTGGGACTTTGTTCTTGGCTCCGGGCAGTGTCCAGGGCCTTGGTCCCAGTGACTACTCCCCCTGACCCGCCCACCCGCTCTCTGCCCCGGGTTGGGGAGGGGGCGACTGCTCGGGAGCCTCCCCGCCCACCAGGGAGGCATGTGATGCCCAGGCTACCGTCTTCGGGGACCAGTCTGGGTACCCCTGTCGGGGCGCAGACAGACTCGGGGAAACCTAAAGGCTGCTGTGGCGAGGCAGCGCCAGTGTCTGCGAGAGGGAGCAATTAGGGTTCCACAGGTGGACGAGCGGGAGCGACCACAAGGAAGTGGGTGGCTTGTTCTCACTCTGATGTCGAAACTGAAAATGCTCAGAAATTTGTGGATACGGGAGGTCAAGGTCACCCCCCGCCCGTGACTGTCCCGAGTGTCCCAGCAGGGGTGTGGAGGGGTCACCTCCCGGGGGGCAGGAAAGCTCAGCGTGGCACAGGCTCCCTGCACAGGTGGGCATTAACAATCAGAGGCGCTACCCAGCCCTGGGGCACCCCCCAGCCCTGGGGCACACTGCCCCCCGCCCCAGCCCAGCAAGGCTGCCT
Organism: Sylvilagus bachmani; assembly: GCA_015711505.1. Taxonomy (NCBI): domain Eukaryota; kingdom Metazoa; phylum Chordata; class Mammalia; order Lagomorpha; family Leporidae; genus Sylvilagus; species Sylvilagus bachmani. The sequence continues at coordinate 117,049,555 of CM027393.1, read as the reverse complement.
GGAGCCCTCCGGCCACTGCTGGAGAAGACCCGAGCCACCGCCAGACAGCGGGTAGAAACCTCTGTCTGAAACCGAACCAGAAGCCGCCCCCGAGGCTGCACAGGGGCACCTCTGCCTGCTGTGGACACCAGCGTCCCGAGCCCTGTGGACTCCATGCAGGTGGAGAGAGCGAGCGAGCCAGCCCTAGACGCAGCTGGGAGGCCAGGTCCCAGGTATCGCGTGAGGGGACGTTCTGGGTGGAGCTGCAGGAGGGCCCAGGTGCCCCGAGAATCCACCTTAAGGTGAGCAGGGGTGGGCCGGCCCTGGGAAGGGGCTCGTGGGGCCCCGGGGCCTGGCCTGTGCACCGTGGCCGCCTGGGGCCAGGCAGGGTGAGGAGGAGGGGGAGCCTGCAGGTTTCCTAGCAGCACCGGCTGGGTGAGCAGCGAGTGGGAGGCAGTGACCAACGGGGTGCTCAGGACACCTCTTTTTGTTCCAACTTACATTTTATCTAAGATTTTTTTACTTGATTTTTTTGCAAAGATTTATTATTTATTTGAAAGAGTTACACGGAGAGAAGAGAGGCAGAGAGAGAGTCAGTCTTCCATCTGCTGGTTCACTCCCCAATTGGCCACAATGGCCAGAGCGGGGCCAGTCCGAAGCCAGGAGCCAGGAGCTTCTTCCAGGTCTCCCAGATGGGTAGCAGGGGCCCAAGGACTCGGGCCATCCTCCACTGCTGTCCCAGGCCTCAGCAGAGAGCTGGATCGGAAGAGGAGCAGCCGGGACTCCAGCCGGCTCCCATAGGGACGCAGACACCGCAGGCCGCGGCTTTACCTACTACGCCAGAGCCCCCTATTTACTTGTTTGAAAGGCAGTGACCAATTTCCAAACTCTGGTTCACTCCCCAAATGGCCACAATGGCCAGGGCTGGAACTCCATCCGGGTCTTGCACATGGGTGCACGGGTCACAGACTTGGCCCAGAAGGTAGCCCAGATCACAGAGCAGCTGGGCCCCGGGTCCCGTTTGGTGTCTTCCCTGCCTGTCGGCACAGACTATGCCAGGCCTCTCCGGGGTCTCAGGTACCCGGGACAGGGTGGGAGGGGGGTCCAACTTGAAGAGGTCACCTGTGGTCGGCGCTGGGCTGAGTTGGCGACAAGGGCCACGGAAGTGAGTGGCAGCATCATGCAGGGGCCGGGCCCGGCACGCGTGTTCGACGTGTGCGTGACCAACAGGATTGTACGTCCAAAGAAAGAGCGAGTGAAAAAGTGACCCTAACGCTTCCCTCTGGCTTCGAGCCAGGAAGACACCGGGTCGCACACAGGGCGGTGTGTCCATGGCAACAGGCGGCTGGCTTGGGATGAGGAAGGTAATTACTTCTTCCCGTTGCTGGTCGAGGATAGCAGTGACACGGCCCCGCACCCAGGGCCCCGCCCCCAGCCCCCAGGCCATCGCCTCTTTTCTTCTTAAGGCCTTAGCTTGCCCTGCGGCTCCCAGCGCTCCTCTGGTCACTTGCTGCCACCGCCTCCTGGCCAGACCGCCCTCCCTGGTCTGTGGCAGCTGCCCGGCTGCTCTGGGCGTGCTGCGTGCAGCAGCACGGATGTGTGGTGTAGACTGTTTGATGCCACCGGGCGAGGCGTTGCGACTAAGTACAGCTCTCTGTGGATTACAACACAGAAACAGTAATGCCTCCCCAGGACCCCCAACACACACGTGTGGGGACGCAGACTCCACCCACCCACGCACACACGCAAGTGGGGACGCAGACCCCACCCACCTGCGCACACATGCATGTGGGGACACAGGCCCCACCCATCCATGCACACACACGTGTGGGGGCACAGACCCCACCCATCCATGCGCACACACGTGTGGGGACACAGACCCCACCCAGCACACACGCATGTGGGGGCACAGGCCCCACCCACCCGTGCACACACACGTGTGGGGACACAGACCCCACCCAGCACACACGCATGTGGGGGCACAGGCCCCACCCATCCGTGCACACACACGTGTGGGGACGCAGGCCCCACCCACCCAGCACACACGCATGTGGGGGCACAGGCCCCACCCACCCGTACACACACACATGTGGGGACGCAGGCCCCACCCACCCGCGCACAGGCCACATCCATCCACACACAGGTGCACCATGCGGCTGCACTTAGGGCATGAGGCGTGTCCTCAGCTGTCAGGGCTGCCGAGGGCGCTTGGTTCCCTGCTGAGGCACAGAGGGCCTCACCGTGGCCTCTGCCGGGCCTGGGCTGGGACGTGACACGTGTGACGGCGCCGGGGCCTCTGAGGGTGCAGGGATTGGCAGGTGGTCGAGGCGTCAGCTTCTCTGGGCCTGGGCCTCCCCCACCGCTGTGTAGGTGGGTGGGGGCGTCTGTGGGTTCAAGGTGGGCCCAGACAGGAGCGTGGCGTGGCCCCGGGTGCTGGCAGACGCTGGGGAAGCTGCCGTGTGGGGCTCTTGTGCTGAGGAACAATTTCCAAACCTCCACTCTGGCCTTGGGGTTGAAGTCTTCCCCCAGGACACTGGGCTCGGGGCGAGGGGGCGGGGCCGCAGCCTGAGCCCTGGCCTCAGGCAGGCGGATCATGGCTCCTCCCTGGAGCTGGTGCTTGGAGTCTGAGGCCCCTCTCCTTGGTTGTGCGGGCGGGTCGTGTTTGGGGCCTGCAGCTTGTCACCGCGGGGAGCAGAGGGCTAACAAGGGCGGGGCCAGGGTGGAGGCCTACCTGCCGGTGTCATCGTCATGGCGTCTGCCAGGCCCCGTGCCGGACTGGGCTCCTTCACTCTGCAAGCAGGTGCGGGAGAGTTACTCTGGGCCTTGGCGGCCTGGGGCCGGGCGGGGAGGGGCAGGTGTGCCGCCCGCCCCCGAGGACTGACTGTGAGGTTGCAGGATCTACAGGGACCCTTCCTGTCGTCCACCTCTCCCAGCACGGGCGGCCCTCGTGGGTGGTGGGCAGGAGGGGAACTCAGCCCCCTGCTGGGACCCCCTGTCCACTCTCATTGCCAGCCATGTGCTCTTCCGCGTGCGGGTCTGGGGTGACGTCTCCAGCACCTGCCCCGGGCCCAGCCTGGGCCAGGAGCTGGATTCTGGCGTAGGGGAGCCCATGGCAGCCCCGGCTCCGCCAGTTTAGACCCTGCAGGCAGCCGCAGCAACCTGAGAACCCTCATTCGCCGCGGAAAGCCCCGGAACGCCCCTGGAATTCCGGCCACAGGAAGAGGAAGGGCAGGCCCTAGGCCGGAGCCACAGCCGCAGGAGCGCCCACGGGGAGGCCCAGGATCCGGGCCTACTCCGGGGCTCCGAGGGCGCAGGGCTGGCAGTGACCCCGCGGGACTGCAGATGTAGGCAGCCTGGCCGCCCGCAGACACCCGGCTCGGCCTCAGTGAGCAGAGCTGGGGACCCTCCTGCCCGGCGGCGGCTCTGCCACACCGAGGTGTCCCCAGGGCAGAGGGCAGGGGGACCACCGCGGGTGACTCACTCCCACGTCCTTGGCGAGGTTCCTGGGGCTCAGCGGAGCTCGCGTCTGGAGCCTCAGCTATCCCGGCTGGGGTGTGCATCTGCTTGTGGGCCGGCTCCGGCGCCAGGACCAGCCTAGCTGCTCGCCCACTCTGAAAGCGGATGCCAGCCGGGGGCGGGGGAGCCACTGCCTACCGTGTGGTCATCCTGTGTGAGCACTGGCTCGAGTCCGGTGCCCCGGCTCCCTGCTAATGCAAGATCTCCCTCTGTCTCGGTCCCCCTCCACCACCCTGTGATTCTGCCTTTTACACAAATAAATCAATCTTTATAAAAAAAAGAAAAATGATTGGTGGTGACGGTGAGGGTTTGGCGAGTGGTTAGATGCTACCTGACCTTTGTCCCACAGGCGAGGCCGGGTTTGAGTCCTGCTGACGCTGCTCTCCCAGGAGGCAGCAGGAGAGGGCTCAAGTACTGAGGTCCCTGCCCCCCACTCGGAGACCTGGGGGGAGCTCCTGGCTCTTGGCTTTGGACCGGCATGGCTCCGGCCATTATGGCCAACTGGGGAGTGAACCAGCAGGTGGAGGATCCCTCTCTGTCTCTACCTCTCTCTCTAACTCTGCCTTTCAAATAAATGAAAATAAATCTTAAAAAAGAATGAGCAGATTTGGGGCCATTAGAGGGTGACGAGCGGAACCCTGCCCTCCCCATCTCCTGCCCCGGGGGAATCTCATGTGTGCACACACGTGTGTTTGTGTATGTGCACACGTGTGCATGCGGCCAGCAGAGGTGTCCCTGCAAACTCCAGGAGTGAGGCATGGCTCTCCCGGAGCTCCCCCCTCGGCCTGACTGGCAGGCGAGCCCCTGGCAGCGGAGTGACTCAATGGGCATGAAGACGCCGCCCAGGACCCGCTGCAGCTGTAGGGTTTGAGAGGCTCTGAGGTCGCAGCTGTAGCTGAGCAGCGGGAAAGCAGAGTGGACGGAGGCAGGGAGCGGGAGCGAGCCACCCCGGCAGTGGGGAGGCAGAGTGTGCCGCCGCCCCGAGGGCCCCGAGGGCCGAGGAGGCCTGGCCGTGGGGCTCAGCTGCACCCCCAGGACCCCCGCCGGGAGGATTTGCGCTGGCCGCTGGGGCAGGACAGAGACGGAGCGCCTGACCGGGACCCCCTGCAGAGCCCTGCTCTGGTCCCTGTCGCCCGAGGCGGAACCCGAGTGCCAGGGCCACCCAGGTGTGGAACACCGAGAGGCCTCGGAGGGCTGTGGCAGCGGGGACACCCCTTCCAGACGGCCCCCACGGGGTCCACGTCAGGGCCAGGCCCGGGCCACACAGCAGCAGCTGTCAGAGGTCCTGGATGCCAACGGCAGTCTCAGGATTCTGACCGCGTGGGAACTTACGTGGCACACAAACCTGGTGGCTTGTCAAGGGAAGAATGATCAGAGACGGGGACGCTCGCCCAGCCGGCAGTGGACACGCATCAGGCCACGGGGACAGAGGGGACCCGAGCAAGCGAGAGCCAGCTTGACCTGCCCGGGCCGTGGCATGGGAATGACTGCTCTCGAGCGTGATGGGATTAAAGAAGTGAGCAACAGAGACAGCGGGGAAGCGTCTCCGAGCGACCCAGAGCTCAAGGACAAGTGTCAAGGACACTCAGAGAGTAGTTTTACTTTGATGAAAGGAAAAACACCATATTTCAAAATTAGAAGGAGGTGGGGCCGGTGCTGTGAGACACTGGGTAAAGCCGCCGCCTGCAGTGCCAGCATCCCAGGTGGGCACTGGTTCGAGTCCCGGCTGCTCCACTTCCCATCCAGCTCTCTGCTGTGGCCTGGGAAAGCAGTGGAAGATGGCCCAAGTTTGGGGAGTGAACCAGCAGATGGAAGACCCCCCCCCCCTGCCTCTCTAACGCTGCCTTTCAAATCAATCAGTCTTTTTTTAAAAATGCATGGAAAACATGTACAGAGAAACCCTGCACAGACCTCAAAATTCTTTTCATAAAAGTAAACTTACATTTTAGTTCCGTTTTCCATGAGGATTTTGCAGTACCCTCCGTCCAGCGGGACCCCAGCCAGAGTGAGCAAGAAAGAGATACAAATGACCGAGAGAAAGAACGGAGCATGTGGATCAATGCAGGCCGAGGTTGGTAGGTGGACAGAAAGCGGTAATATGCACACACACTCACACCCAGACCAGACACACACACAGACACACACAGACACACTCACACACACATAGACACACACAGACCACACTCACACAGACCACACTCACACACACACAGACACACACAGACCACACTCACACACACAGACACATCCTCACTCACACACAGACCACAGACACACACACAGACCACACTCACACACACAGACCACACTCACACACAGACCACACTCACACAGACAGACCACACTCACACAGACCACACTCACACACACATACACATAGACCACACTCACACACACATAGACACACCCTCACACACACATACACATAGACCACACTCACACACACAGACACACACAGACCACACTCACACACACATATACCACACTCACACAGACCACACTCACACACACACAGACCACACTCACACACACATAGACCACACTCACACACACACAGACACATCCTCACACACACATACACATAGACCACACTCACACACACACAGACCACACTCACACACACATAGACCACAGACACACACAGACCACAGACACACACACATAGATACACACAGACCACACTTACACACACAGAGACCATACTCACACATAGACACACCCTCACACACACATAGACACACCCTCACACACACACACCCTCACACACACATACACATAGACCACACTCACACACACACATAGACACACCCTCACACACACATAGACACACCCTCACACACACTCTCACACACTCATAGACCACACACACTCACAGGCCCACAGAGACCTGCACACCCTCATCCTCACACTCACAGGCCACACACAGACCACACACACACACAGACACACCCTCACACACACACACATAGACCATACTCACACACAGGCCCACAGAGACATATACACCCTCATCCTCACACGCACAGACCCACACTAACACCCTCACACACCCACACTCAGACCACACTCACACCCTCACACACACCCACAGGCACACTCACTCTCACACTCATATACACACTCAGACGCACAGAGCCACACTCAGACTCGCACACACACCCACACTCACAGACTCACACACACACTCACCCACACTCAGACTGCCACACACACCCACACTCAGACTCGCACACACTCACACTCACAGGCTCGCACACACACTCACAGACTCGCACACACACACTCACAGACTTGCACACACAGACTCACACACACTCACACTACAGGCTCGCACACACACACTCACAGACTCGCACACACTCACATGCTCGCATACACACCCACACTCTCACAGGCTCGCACACACACACTCAGACTCGCACACACTCAGGCTTGCACACACACTCACAGGCTTGCACACACACTCACAGACTCACACACACTCACAGACTCGCGCACACACACACTCACAGGCTTGCACACACACTCACAGACTCGCACACACTCACACTCACAGGCTCGCACACACACTCACAGACTTGCACGCACACTACACACACTCACAGGCTCGCACACACACCACACACACTCACAGGCTCGCACACTCACACTCACAGGCTCGCTCACACACT
>CM027393.1:117024950-117041889 GCA_015711505.1 Sylvilagus bachmani | reverse complement strand
CCAGGGCTCTCAGGGACAGTGTCAGGTGTGTGTGTGTGTGTGTGTGTGTGTGCGCACCAGGGCTCTCAGGGACAGTGTCAGGTGTGTGTGTGTGTGTGTGTGACACCTCTACCCAGGGCTCTCAGGGACAGTGCCGTGGTATCGGGCTTGCCCCCGGCCCGTCCATCTGCGTCTCCCTCCTCTGGCGTCTGCTGCCACTAGACGGTGCGTCCCCCTGCGCCTTGCTCAGTGCCATGCAGCACCCCTGTGCTCATCGGGCCGCACCGCAGCCCTGGAGACCCTGAGCCGCGCACTCTGAAGGACCAGTTCTCACGGACCACGGAGACCCCGCCTGGTCTGCAGCCACCCTGGAGGCAGAAATCCGCGTTGGGACCATGACCTCTGCACACTCCAAGATGCTCCGTGTCGCCCGTGGCTCGTCCCGCTCACGTGGGCCCTTCCACAGGTGCTGGCTGCCCACGGAGCCAGGGCTCGCTCGCCAGGCCCCTCTGTCCACAGCCTCAGATCTGCTGCCGAGCTCAGCTGCCACCCACAGCGCCTCTGTGCTTCTCCAGGGGGAAGCGGCTTTAGAAGAGGGGCTAAGGGAGGGGAGGCTCAGGCGCTGCCCCTCAGGCCCGGGCCTGGTTTGGGCGTGTAGTGGGCTGGGGCTGGGGGTCCCGCCTGTGCGGGGCCAGGCCATCTGCTGCAGGGGCCGCAGAGCCTTGAACGCCGTGCCTGTGCTGAGCAATAGTTGCATCTTGTGTGTGGTCGCAGCACCGAGGCCAACCCACTGCGGTGCATCCGGAAGTTTCTGGGGGTCGGGGGGGGGGGCTGTCTAGAAGGGCGGGGCGGGGGCCCGCCCCGCCCCCGCCCCCACCCTGTGCTCTCTGACCCGGCCTCGCGCTGGTGCGTGGCCATCGCAGCCCTGGCCCATCGCCCACGCAGCTGCCTCAGAAGCACTGGCTCACGGTGGCCCTGGGAGGGGTACCGGGGGCCTGGGGGTGGGCGGGGTGGGGCGGCTCGCAGCCCCTGGATCCCACTGCAGACCTCAGCCTGGACTCGCTTTGCTCCCGTTTGCGGGTGGCTGTCCCGCGGAGGTCACTGCCTTTTTCCACTGTGGCCTCCGCTTCCTGCCCGAGAGCCAGCAGGCTGTCCGCACTGCCCAGCTGGGACCGGGGCGTGGGAAACGCTGGTGAGAGCCCAGGCGAGGGCCATCCCCAGGGTCTACCTTTGAACTCGGTCTGCTACCTGCAGCCAACGATCCACTCCTCAGCGTCTCCCACGGGTAGTAGGGATGGGGACAGCCGCTCCATGAGGCCTCGTGATAGGGTGGACTGTCACCGCGGTCAGAGACCATGGTGGCACCTGCGAAGTCACCGGAGCGCCCAGCCGGCTGGTGCACATAGCAGTCCTCAGAAAGGAGACACCGGGAGATGGGCCGGATCCCCAGGGAGCAGCCCGCCACCGAGGTGTCCTCGGGGCCCTGAACCGGCGTCACCCTGGACTGGCCCTGCAGGCAGTGGGCTTTCTCAGGGCTTCTCCGCCCTTCTCTGGAGTGTGGGGGAAGATGAAAGAACCTTCCATTAGGGGATGAGTGTGCAAGCCCCCCCCGGAAGGGGACCGGTGTGAAAATCCCACCAGTGTGTGGGTGTGCAAGCCCCCAGCAGGGCACAGCCATGCACGCTGCATGGGAGCCTTGGAGCCTTGGGGGCTGAACATCCGCTTTCCTGCGCAAGCTGTCTACACTTTGCCTGCTGCCGGTGTTCAAATCTAGATAAGGGTCCCTGGTTTAAGAAGACTTTGCGACTGTCCTACCTGCTCTCGAGACGTCTTATAACAAGAGTTGTCGTCAGTGGGTGTCGCTGGGACCACCCAGTTCCAGCACCAGGCACGCAGCGGCCTGATGGAGGTCATCTTGGGGACTTACCCAGAATGCCCCGTGCGTGAGTGTCCACCTGTGCACAACCCTCGCCATCCTCGCCAGGCAGCAGTGAGGGGCCTTGCTGGGGCGGGACCCCCGTGTGTGGGGAGGTGGGGGTGCCCCTCCCTGGCCTCTGCTTACCCAGTGACCATGAGGAAGAGCAGAGGGTGACAGGGGCTGGGTTCGTCTCCTGAGTCAGTTTAGTGAGAGCAAACCCAGTCCTCACAGAGCAAGCGCCAGGCCACGCTCCCCGGCCACGCTCCTCGTCTCGCTCCTTGTCTCGCTCCTCCTCTCGCTCCCTGGCCATGCTCCTTGTCTCCCTCCTCCTCTCGCTCCCTGACCACACTCCCCGGCCACGCTCCCTGGCCATGCTCCTTGTCTCGCTCCTCCTCTCGCTCCCTGACCACGCTCCCCGGCCACGCTCCTTGTCTCACTCCTCCTCTCGCTCCCTGACCACGCTCCTCATCTCGCTCCTCATCTCGCTCCCTGGCCACACTCCCCAGCCACGCTCCCTGGCCATGCTCCTCGTCTCGCTCCTCCTCTCGCTCCCTGACCACGCTCCCCAGCCACGCTCCCCGGCCACGCTCCTCGTCTCACTCCTCCTCTCGCTCCCTGGCCATGCTCCTTGTCTCCCTCCTCATCTTGCTCCCTGGCCACACTCCCCAGCCACGCTCCCCGGCCATGCTCCTCGTCTCGCTCCTCATCTCGCTCCCCGGCCACGCTCCTCCTCAGCGTCCCGCGCCCCAGCTCGGGTCCCCCGGCCGCTCCCTGCTCTTGCAGCCCAGGCCTCAGCTCACAGAGCGAGGCTCCCCGCAGCCCCTGAAGCCTCCCGCGGCTCCCGCCTTTTTCCTCCTCCCTTCATTTGCACGAGTCCAGGAGTAGGCGGGCGCGCTTGTCCCGAGCAGCGGGATGCTTGTTATGACAGAGGTGGGATTTTGATTTTATTCAGTGTTGTCTATGGCATCTTTCCGTTCTCGGCAGAGCAGGCTTCAGCTCCCCTGGGCTCCCCACCCCGCCCCCTCCTGAGGGGGGGGGGCCGGGCTCCCCACCCCGCCACCTGCTGAGAGCGGGGCCCTGGGCTCCCCATCGCCCTGGCCCTGCCGTCCACCGTGGCACAATAGTGCCCGAGGCTCACTCCCAACACGGGCCACATGCAGGAGCCGCCTGGGCCATTTTAGGTGTCCAGATAGTCACGTTGCAAAAAAAGCCAAACATGGGTGAAATGAATGCCAGTCACGCCCTTTATTTAATCATGTATCACATTCAGAGCAGGTCACTTCAGCCTGGTGTCGCGCTTCAATGTGAAGGGGTAGCTCCTCGCCCAGCAGCCCTGACTCCGGCCGTGCGTCCCTCACCCGGCACTGCGGCCAGCTGTGACAGTGCAGGGATGGCCACACCCTCGTCCTCACACCTGCCGCGCATGGTGACTGTCAGGATCAGGGGCCCATCTCTGTGTGCCTGAGACAGGATCCTCCCAGCCTGTGAGGCCCGGGCATGCAGTGTGCGTGGGCACTGCGGGGGCCGGGGGAGGCGGCCAGACGTGGCCACAGAGCGCCCTGCGGCCACCAGCACCCAAGCACGTTCTGAACGCCCACACCGAGCCGGGCACCGCTGCAGGGACGCAAACTCCGCGTGGCTCCCCAAGGCCACGGTCTCCAGCCTGGGGCACAGGGACAGGGAGGACGCGGGAGAGGCCGGCCCGGGCCTGTACTCTAGTGCCTTCCTGGGGCTGGAGGCACACTGATGGGACAGAGAACCGTGCCCGGCGCCGCCCCTGCGGGCGTCCACACCCAGGAAGTCCCCAGAGCTGCCCTGGGCTCCCTCAGCCCCGCCCCCAGGCAGAGGGCCCAGCCTGGGCGGGGGGGGGGGGGGGGGGGGGCCTGTGGCTTCACCTCTCCCTGTTGGTCTGCAGGCTTCCAGCGAGCTCCAGCGAGCTCTTGCTGCAGACTCTTCCCCCGGGACTGGTGGGGACGGACGGGAAGGGGCCTCGGGAGGCCTGGCGCTCGCGGGGGAACTGTGGTTCCTGCTGACCGCGGGCTCAGCGCTTCACTCTTGGCTCTGGCGGCCCCTGCGCATTTCCCAGGATCCTGTGAAGTCAAGAGAAGAATGGGTTAATGGACATTGCTACAGTGCGGGACACAGATTCGGGAAGGGAGGGAGCCCCCCAGCCAGCGCCCTGCCCCTCCCCCAAACCTAGCAAGCAACCTTCCTTGGGCTCTGTGTCCCCAGTGGGCTCCAGGCTCCAGCACCCCCCCTTCCTGCCGCCCAGCTCTGGAGGAAGGAGGGTGCCCCGGGCCAGGCGAGGGGGTGAGCAGAGGCGACTTCCCGGCAGCTGGGCTCCGAGGGCCGGAGGTCTGTGCTGGGGGCCGGGGACCCTGCCTGGCCACCCCTCCCGCTGTGGGCCCTGTGTCTGTACTGTGCGCTGCTCTCACACAAACCCAGAGTGAGTGACTTGCAAAGCTGACACGGGGCTGTCCCTGACACTGAAGGTGGTGTCTGTTCCGTGCGCACCCCTTGGTCTCCTGACTCCTGACACTTCGGGGGGGGGGCTGCAAACCCACAGACGTCCCAGCTGAGGAGGCAGAAAAGGCCTCCAGCGAGGTGACCTGGCTCTTGGGTAGGGCCGCCCGGGGAGCCTCCCCTCCCCGCAGACTCAGAAGGGCACCAGGACTGGAACCCGCCTGGGGAGAGGGGGCTGCTCCTGAATTCAGCTGGGGTGGCTCCACGGGACGGCGGGAGCTTGGCAGCCACAGCCCGAGAGCAGCTGTTCCCCTTTGAAAGGCTGGGACAATGGGCACAGAGCTCCCGCCTGGGCCTCCCGCATTTGCATAGCTCTGCCCGGTTGACCAGGGGCTGTGGCCGCCACCAGCATTGTTAGAGATCAGCCTGGGATGGCCAAGGTGGCGGGACTCAGGTGAGAGCTGAAGCCGGGCTGGGCCCGAGGCCCAAGCAGCAGCAGCATCGGCACCCCGGGCCAGAGCAGTGGTGTGGATGCCCCCCTGGGGGGGTGGGCAGGAGGAGGAGGAAGGGGGTGGACGGGTCTGCCCTTGGAGACCTCAGCCCTGGAGAGGGGACTGTCCCTGGGCCCCTGCAGGCTCGCTGTCTTCACTCAGGCCCCAAGGGAGCAAGCCTTCTAGTGACCCCAGATGGTCACAGTGGAGAGAATCTGCCACTTGCGGCAAGTGGCAGGGGACAGCACTGGCGGGCGGCGCAGGGGTGAGGCTGCGGTGGAAGGACCGGGGTACCGGATGGCCTTCCCTGCACCCCGCAGGCTCCAGGGCTTCTCACCGCCTCCGCGCCCCCCCCTCCCCGCCCGCCCAGCTGCCCACACCCTCAGCCCGGCGCACCACCACGCTGGGCCGCAGCAGGCCCGGGAGGAGTCGCTCAGTCCCCGCCCACGTGCGTCCCGCTCATCTCGGGAATATAACGATTAATCCAGCCGCAGGCTCCAGATAAGTGATTGTGATGGAGATTGTTGGCGAGAAAATAGACAATTATCCGCTGTTAGCTTTACATAAAGATCGCATTAACTCAAATTAGTTACCAGACAAAAGGGCGAGTGCGCCCTGCCTGCCGCGCCCTGCCCGCGGGGACCCCCGGGCGCCACCAGGCCCGGCGCGCGTCCTGGGAATCCCGGCTCCATCCTGGAAGAGACGAGGCGGTCTCCCGGGCCCCTCCCCTGCGCTCCGGACTCACTCCCGCCGGCGCGCCTTCCTCTCCCGCGCACGCTCTGCGGGGGCGCTGCCCGCTCTCTGCTGCTCTCAGCCTGCGGTGCGCTGTCCCCGAGCGCGTGCACGCGGGGACAGGGGATCAGACCCTCGACCCGGACCCGGGGGTCTCGCTCCCCCGTGTGCCGCCACCATCCCTCCAGCGCCCCGCGTCAGGGGGCTCTCCCGCGGGTCCCGCGGCCCTGCGCCCTCGCGCGCCTCCCCCCTGGCGGCGGCCCCGGCCCGCAGAATGGGGCGGATAATGACCCCCGGTTCCCAGGGCAGGCTTTCTGCTGCCTGGTGAGCCTTGGATTTGTGTGGTCCGAGCCTTTCCCAGCTTGCCCCGTTCTGTCACCGGGATCAGGGGCTCCCTCGGCTCGTTTGCACCTGGCTCCTTCAGGAACGCGCTGAAGCTTGTAATCAGCTTTGTGAAGCCATTGAGTGCAGGGCCGAGCGAAAGTTCCAAAGCCGGAGGAGAGCCGGCGCGATGAATGGGCGCCAGCATGGGGCTGCGCTCCAGGCGTCAGCCTGCCAAATTCCAGCAGAGCCGTGCACAATCGCCCCGCGGCTCGGCGGCGCTCCGCGCGCTGAGAAAGGGCCGAGAAGAAAGGCGAAAATACCAGTCGCGAGGTTAGCCCTTGTTCCCAGATTAATGGCAGGCGGCTTCCTCCCACCCCGCACCCCGCTCACAGCTCCGGCGCAGGGAGGCGGGCCCGACGCCTCTGCCCTCCCCCGGGGCGGCGGCGGCGGCGGGGGGGGGGGGGGGGGGGTCGCCCACCTCCCCAGCTGCCCCGGCCTGCAGCCTCCGCGTGCCGAGGCGCACCCTGGGACACACAGCGGGCTAGAGAGGCTGCAGGTTGCCCAGCCCGCTACTACCTGCTCCTGCCACCTCCTCTCCAGAACAAGGAGCTGGGGGGGTCTTGGGGGAGGGGTCGCAGGAAGCAGAAGTTTCTCTGACTCCCGCGCTGTTTGGTTTTGTGACTGGGGGGGGGGGGTAGCTGCTGGTTCCTGTCTGCCGCCTTGGGGCTGTCTTGACACCCGGTGGTCTCACCAGGGTGCCCGCAGGCCCCAGCAGAAGAGGCCCTGGACGCCTGCGAGGGCTCTGAAGAGCCTGCCTTCAGGGACTATCCCAGCACACCCGGAAAGAAAGTAGAGGCCGCGACGTGACCAACCTGGAGCCGATGACTTCTCCGGCCATGCGGTGGAGTCTGTGCTTTTCAAACCGCAAGTGTGAACGTGTCGCTTTCACACTCACCTGCACTTCCTCCTTGCAGCGCCCCAGGGAGCAGGAGGCGCCCCCCTGTGGATGCCCCAGCGCAGCGCTCCTGGTTCTGCTCCAAGAGAGCCTGAACGTCCAGAAGGTTCGCACCGCCACACCCAGGGCGCCCTGGGGCCAAACAGCCTGCTGTGTGCGGGGGAGGAGAAGTACCTGTCCAGAGTGGCTGGGGGCTTCTGCCTGCCCTCAGGGATGCCAACAAGTGAGAGCGAGGGAATCCCCCTCGGGGCGGCCAGGAGCCCCCAGGCACGGCGCAGCCGCGGCCCCGACTTGGCCCGTCCACAGTGTGGCGCGTCGTCGGCTGTCCTTCCAGCCTCTCTCAGTGACGAGTCGGGGGGGATGCCCGGCAATTCAGAAATGAGTGAGATTTGACTGCTGGTGGGGGCGCTGGATTAAGAGGCTGGGAGCGTGCGCGGAGTCAACATGTAATTGCACGATAAGGCTCTCCCGAGGACAGTCCTCGCCAAGTCGCTGTGTCTGCTCCCCGCTAATCTCGGCCGGCACGCGCACCGCCTGCAATCTCCCGGTAATCTCTCCGAGCAGGATGGCAGCCAATGGCAGCGCGTGTGTGGAGAGGGAGAGAATATGCAGAGGCGTGATAAACTGATGCTAATTATCCGCGTTTAGGACACGGAGTGCGGGAGATCAAGGTTTACACATGCCAGGCCCGAGCCGGTGAGGACGGCTTCGTGTGGAATCTGTTGGCCGGGCCCAGATAAGGGCTTGGTGGGCAGGGGAGATTTGCCGGTCAGAGCCGCGCCTCCCACTCCCCTCTCCCACACTGCAGGAAATTAGTTAGGCTCGTTCACGCAGGGCGGGTGGGGCTCGCTGCTCTTTATGTCCGTTCAATGCGAATGCTTGTAGTCTACATCAGCAGATAAGGGGGTGAGAATGCAAGTCGCAGGTAATGCCCCTGCAGGCCTGGAGCGGGGGGCTGAGCCGGGGGCAGGCGCAGGGGCCACCCCAGCCTTGGACAAGGTGCCGGCACTGGGGCCGGGCCTGGGCGCCGTGGGCCGCAGCCGCTGGAGGCCCCGTCCCCATCACCTGCAATCCCCAAACCAGAGGCGTCTGGGCTCCTGAGGCCAAGCACGCGGGCCTGGTGCTCTCAGCATTGGCCCTGGGGGGGGGGGCAGCGCCAGGCCTTTCGTGGGCGGCTCCCGGGGAGGGCGGCACCGCCACAGGGTCACCATGGCGACCCTGATGGAGTCATCTGTCCTTCTCCTGGGCGTGGGTGCGGTCCAGCGGTCTCCTGGCTTCACCTGTTGAGAATCTTCTGGAGCTTCCGCTGCGGCCTTTGTAGTTCGTGGTGCGCCCGCTGCAGCCCGGTCTTGGTGCTCGCTGCAGACAGAGGTATTTCTAGAACACAGAGGAATGCTGAGGTCTGGGGGCTAGGGCTTGGAATTCCTGCACAAGGAAGGACGAGGCCCGAGTCCGAGTTTGGGCCCAGTTTTTCTTCACCTGCCCCGTGAGCAGGGAAGTACCTGCAGGCCACTCCCACACCCAGGCTTCTCCCCCCTCCCCCTCCCCCTCCCCTCCACTGGTGGGGATGCAGGCACTGGGTTTGTCCTCTTACCCCCGACAGGGGTCTTCAGGCAGAGCCGGGTTAGTGGACGAACGAAAACTGTCCTCGGATTTACCCACGGCTCTATTGAAACTGACTTTGCTCTAGACCACCACACGTGTCGGTAGTCATGTGCAACACACATGTGACATGTCCATGGTGCCCGCTCACGAAGAACACATGGATAAGAGCGAACACTCGGAGCAGAGATAATGCAGCCGTGAAGCGGAGGTGCGGCTGCTCACTGCTCCGGAGGCGCTCTGTCCCAGAGGTTCCCAGGTGCTCACCTTGGTAGACTCGGGGACTAAACGGCGCCTCACTTCTCTCACACACTCACACTCACACATACGTACTCACACTCGCACACACAACACGTGCAGTCTCACGCACACAGCTCCACACAGTCACACACACTTGCACACACACAGGCGCTCATACACTCTCACACACCACATCTCCATACCCACAGCCACACAGGCACACACGTGCTCACATCCACACACATGCACACACGGGACCGCACGCTCACACACTTGCTGTCTGAGACGTAAGGTGAACAGGCCGCTGGTTGGCTCCGTCTCCAGACCAGAGGCGGTGAGCGTGCATTGTGGGCGGCAGAGCCAGCTCTTCCCCTGAGTCCCGGGACGTCCCCCGCCACACGCTCTCAGGTCCCGACAACCCCTCCTCTTGCACACACGAGACCCCGCCCATCTGTGGGAACTGTGCTCCCCGTCCAGAGAGAGCACCCTTGACGTGGCTGGCTGACGTGGTCACCAGTTGGAGCTCATTTTAGAATTTTAACTTCCTTGAAAAATGAAATCCAGGAAATTCTTTTAAATTAGCATCTATTCATCACAGAATGTGGGAAGCTCCCCGGACGGGAAAGTGATCCAGCTGCAGGCTTGGGCCTCTGCGTGTGGTGCAGAGGGTGCCACGCCCCTGCAGGGCGGGGAGAGTGTGTGTGTGTGGGCGTGACTTCAGCGTGTGTGTGGTGTGTGCAGGTGTGACTACGGTGTGTGTGCCTGTGTGTGCAGGTGTGACTGTGTGTGCCTGTGTGTGTGGTGTGACTACAGTGTGTGTGCGCCTGTGTGTGCAGGTGTGACTGTGTGTGCCTGTGTGTGTGGTGTGACTGCAGTGTGTGTGTGCACCTGTGTGTGCAGGTGTGACTGTGCGCCTGTGTGTGCAGGTGTGACTGTGTGTGCCTGTGTGTGCAGGTGTGACTGTGTTCAGGTGTGTGTGCTGTGTGCACAGGTGTGTCCTGCAGGAGTGTGCTGTAGTGCACGTGTGTGGGAGGATGTGCCTGTGCCAGGCTGTGCGTGTGTGTGTGCACTCGGCTCACGCTGGCATGGGATCAGCCCTTGCCTCTCTTGCTCTTGCTTACACTGAGCACTGGCTGAGCTCTGCAGGGGTCGGGAAGGCAGCAGCGCCGGGAAGGGACCGAGGGTCCGTGGACGTGCACCTGGGATGAGTGTCTTCCTGGGACGGACCCTCAGCCCAAGGTGCAGAACACGCATGCATGTGAGTGCATGAGCACGTACCTGTGTGTGAGTGCAGATGTGTGTGTGTAGGAGCCGTGTGTGTGCATGTCTGCATGTGAGTGTGGCTGTGTGTGCATGTGAGTGCCTGCGTGCTGAGTGCATGAGCATGTACCTGTGTGTGAGTGCAGATGTGTGCGTGTAGGAGCCGTGTGTGTGCATGTCTGCATGTGAGTGTGGCTGTGTGTGCATGTGAGTGCCTGCGTGCTGAGTGCATGAGCACGTACCTGTGTGTGAGTGCAGATGTGTGCGTGTAGGAGCCGTGTGTGTGCATGTCTGCATGTGAGTGTGGCTGTGTGTGCATGTGTCTGCACGTGTAGATGTGTGTTCATGTGAGTCTTGTGCACTCGTGTGCGTGCATGTATGAGTCACGTATGTGTGTGCATGTGTGCACGGGAGTCTGCACATATGAGTCGTGTATGTGCGTGTCTGCATGTGAGTGTGGCTATGTGTTCATGTGAGCCTGCATGCATGTGAGTGTGTGTGTGTGTGCGTGCAGGTGTGCACCTGTGAGTCACGTGCCCCTCCACCCCCTGACTCCACTCGGCCTGGGGCTCCTCCTGGCCCTCCTCCTCCTCCTCCTCCTCCTCCCTTCTGGGACTCCTCCGCCGGCCAGCACCACGTCACACGCGTGCAGGTACTGGGCGCGTGTGGGCTGCGGGAAGCGGCTCTTTCATAGACGCCCACTGGGTTTTCAAGTGGTGCAGGCGATGACTCCGGGACTCAGCGTCCAGGGTCCGGCCCCAGGGCCGGTGCCGGGGGCACCTTCGTCTCCCTCCAAAGCCACCTGAGCCCTGGCTTCTTTCCTGTGAGCGGTGCCTGCGGCGAACGCGCAGCCCGGCCTCGGCTGCAGGCAGCTCGGCGCACAGCTCCGGGGCGCCGAGGACGCAGGCAGCGCTCCTAAGAGGAGGAGTCGGGGGCCCTGAGCACCGATTCCTCGTGTGACCACGGCGGCCTCGGAGTCCCCAGCAGCCCCGGCTCCCATGGCATGACCCGTGTGTCCCCGGGCTCAGAGCCCAGGGGCCGCCGGGGCCGGCAGCACACACACAAGGTGCAGCCGGCCCCGGCCGCCTCGCCCCAGCTCCGACGTGTGGGCTGATGTGTTAAATGAGCCTGCTGCTCCGAGGGTTATAAATGACAAGATTTTTACTATTACAGGTAATTTATAGCTATTTCCTGTTTGACGTGACAGATCCTCACCAAGTCCAAAGCTGTCTGGCTGACATCCGTTTACGGTAACGCTTCCCCCTCCAAACCCGAGCGCGTGCTAACTACTGTTTTCCTAGGCGCCAATTTGCACCTGTGGGGTCTGCCTCTTGAGGCCTGGTGAGGGCCCTGGCCTGGCCCGCAGGCGGCGCGTGCCTTTCAGGCTGTAATGTGGGTGATTACTGACATACTTGCTGCAATTTATAAAAATCACAGGAAGTGACATTTTTATTAGTGACTCCACATCACCCGTGGCAGTGGATGTTACGCATACAAATCCTCTCTAACCCCTGCTCCCGAGGCGGCAGCGCCTCTCTCCTTGCGGGTGGGGGGCCGGGACCTGCCTGGGAGGGAGCTCCGGCCTGGGAAAGTCAGCTGTGGGGACTGCGGGGGCGGGGTCACGGAACTGCTTTTGAAGAGGGAGAGAAAGATCTAGAAGCGTCTGGGCTGCAGCCTGTGGGGCCCGTGCAGGTGCGACGCGGCTCCTCAGTCCAGCAGGCCTGGCTCCCGGAGGAGGGGCGGGGCTGCGGAGTGGGAGGGGGCAGAGAGGGACGGGGACTGAGGCGGGAGGGGGCCGGCGGTGCTCGTCCATCCCTGGACACAGCCGGTGCTGCGGCTCGCCGGGAGCCCGCGTGATAAAGGGAAAACCGGAAACGAGAAAGCTGCACGCCACGGTCTCCGCCGAGAGCCGGAGCGGGGCCCCGGCCCGAGCAGGCACCGCTGCAGCCGCGCCGGCTGAGCGAGGCTGAGCGAGGCCAGCGCCTGCCGGGGAGCTCGGGGCCCTGCAGCAGGACGCGAGACCCCCGCTCAGCCAGGAGCCGCCCGCCCTCCCCGGACACTCAGGCCCGGGAAACAGCTGCAGTGACAGAGCTGGGCTCCCACGCTGCCCTGGCAGCTTCCGGGGTGCGTGGAAGTGCCAGCGCGGAGCAGGCTTCAGGACTGGAGAAGCCCCACGGAGTCCTTCCATCTCGCCCGGAAGCCTGCCGCCTCCGTGAACACCACGCAGCCTTCAGGACGCGGCACGTCGCGAGCCTCGTGCCAGCACGCGCTGCCCGAGCCGCTTCCTCCCCGGGACCCGAGATGGCGCCGGCCACGCGGGCTTCTGTGCTCGTGGGAACATCGGCGTCTGCACCGCCCGGCGTGGGGGTCACGGGCGGGTGCAGCCACGGGGAGCTGAGTTGGGTTCCGCTCCCGGGTGACGGCAGCAGGGCTTGGGGGCTCCGGGAGGAGGATTCTGGCCTCGAGGTGAACTTGGTGAAAATCTTGGAACAGTGAGTCTGGAGCAGGGTCTCCACCCTGCAAGGCGACTGTCTGGAGCAGGGGGAGGGGTCTCCATCCTGCAAGGCGTTTCCCATGGCACGGGTCAGTGCTGAGGGACCGCGGGGCCTCGTCTGGACAGGGTGGGCCTTACCCTTCAGTGGGAGAGCCGGGCAGTCAGTCTGTTGTAAGTGAAGATCTCCGGGACACACCCGTGCCCGGATGACGCAGCGTGCAGCCTGGGTGGGAGCCATGAGGTTAGGACACATAGGACACATTCCAGAGAGTTCTATCGCACGACGCCCCCTTCAGGCGCACTAGGAAAACACCGCGCCCCGGCCTAGGCGGCCGCGCTTCCATCAGCAGGGTCTGGAGCACTGTGGACACTTTTGTGTTTCCTTTCGGAACTGGTGTCGGTCTTGACCAGCGACGCTCTTTTTAAATGCAGGAAACTACTTCTTTGTTTCCTTTGATTTTATTGAGTGCAAAGTGCATTTTCCGGGTGGCTCGCCACACCCTGAGACGCAGCGGGGACTGGGCGAGCC
This sequence comes from Sylvilagus bachmani, assembly GCA_015711505.1. Lineage (NCBI taxonomy): Eukaryota > Metazoa > Chordata > Mammalia > Lagomorpha > Leporidae > Sylvilagus > Sylvilagus bachmani. Next base: position 117,028,902 of record CM027393.1, on the reverse strand, counting down.
TTGGGGACCCACACTGGCAGGTCACGCTGTGAGAACCAGGGCACAGTGTCCACCGAGGCTGTCCCGGTCCTCGCCGCTGGCCAGCGTCGCACAGGTAAACAGGCTGTTGTGGTTCTGGGCCGCCGCCCCGTCGCGAATAAGTTACAGTGAGAACTGAGCGGACAAGCACACCCAAATCTGTGTTTCCTGGCCTGCGTGAACAGCCCCGCAGGTCATAACCCGTGCTAACACGGATCTGACGCGCAGAGTTCACCTGATGAGATGCGGGTAGGGCGGCGTTGGGGGCGAAGCCGGGGCAGGGCTGGCGCTGAGCCCGAGGTAGGAAGCTCGCTCTGGACCCCGCCACAGCCACCTCGCCACTGCTCCCAGCGGACAGTCTCTCGGCAGGAGACGGAGCTGAGACCGTGGCTGTGGACAGCTCACCCGCCTCGTGTGCACGCGACCCTTGGTCTCTGCTCGGCTGACTTAGGAACACAGTTCAGACGCCTGCCCTTTGCGCTGGGGGCATGTTCCTGCACCAGGAGGTGCTCCATGTGTGCTGCACACGCGTGCGTGCATGTATGGACGTGACAGGAAGCAGCCGGGGACGTCCGTGCCAGCTGGCGCGCCCTTTTATCATTCTGCGTCTGGCGGGCACCAGTGAGGAGACAGTTGCTGCTACGTCCGAGCGTGGCCATGGCTGTATCGGGAGACGAGACCTCGTCCCTGTGTGGTCTGTCCAGATGCCACCAGATGCTTCCCTGGAGGTCCCGAGCCCATCCTGTCCCTCTCCCTGGGGTCCGAGGAAGCCACGCACGTACTGGACCATGCTAATTCCGCTAAGCTTTGCTGGGGCCGCGTGCTGTGGCTGTAGCCGGCTTCCTCTGTGACAGCAGTGGGTGTGCGCGTCTTCACAATGCTCTGTGGGTCTTTGCTTTCCAAACAGGTCCAAGGAGGCCCCAGAACCCCTTCCTGATTCTGCAAGTCGTCTCTCAAGCTTTATTTACCTGAAAAGCAGAGCAACAGAGATGGGGAGGGAGAGAGATTGAGAATCCTCTCTCTGCTGGTTCCCTCCCTAGATACCTGCAACGGCTGGACTGGTCCAAGCTGACGCCAAAGCCAGGAGCCCAGAACTCTATCCCCATCTCCCATGTGGGGCCAACGTACTTGGGCCGTCTTCTGCTGTCTTCCCAGGTGCGTCTGCGGGAAGCTGGATCCGAAGTGGAGCAGCCGGGACTTGAACCACAAACCAGGGCTCAACCCGCTGGGCCTCTGTGCCAGCCCCGTGGTGCCTCTTTGACTGTCTCCGTGCGGCCACCACATGAAAGCCCGCCTTGCTGGAAGCCAGACCCTGGCTCTTGGACCGAAGTATCCTGGGAGCTGCGTTGTCCTGGGCGCTGGCTCCCCGTGGACCTGATTCTGCTGGGGCTGGCCTGGGCGTTGCCGTCAGGGCTGCTGCAGTGGGTGGTGGCTTCTGTCACCAGGAGGTCCCCTGCAGAAACACGTCCCCAGCTCACAGTGTCAGTCTGCTGGCTGGGGGCTGTCCCGCGCCCTGGCCTCTTCCCGGCCCAAGGGAAGGAGACTCCTTGGCAACGTTAAACTGTGATACTGGGATGGTGGTGTGGCGCGGTAGGTTAAGCCACCTGACTCCGGCACCCACATCAGAGCAGCGGTTCAAGCCCTGGCCGTTCCACTTCTGATCCAGGTCCCTGGTGCTCCTGGGAGGGCAGCCGAGGACAGCCCAGGTGCTTGGGCCCCTGCACCCACGTTCCAGGCCGGGATGAAGCTCCTGGCTCCTGGCTGTTTCAGCCATATGGGGGATGAGCCAGCAGATGGAAGATCTCTTGGTCTCTCTTGCTCTGCTTTCAAATAAACAAGTATATAGATAAACAAGTCTTTAAAACTATGATGCAAGACTAGGAGTGATGGCCACTGGCCTTAGCGTGGTGTTTTCTGCAACACGAACCCAGCAGTTGGGAACTTTGGACCTGCAGATCCAGAGACAGAGGGTGAACGGGTCGTGTCGCTCAGCGCCTTTCCTGAGACAGAGGGTGAACAGGGGTCGTGTCGCTCAGAGTCTTTCCTGCCTCAGGACCTGTGACTCCCAGAGGCTCAGGGCGGCTCCTCCCACGTGTGCTGGCGCAGAGCCCTGGCCTCCTGGCTCCTGGGAGAGGCGCCCGCGTGTGCTCAGAGCTTCTACGTGTGAGACGGACGCCAGCTCCTCCTCCCTAGGGCGATCCAGAACGTGGGGAGACACAGAGACAGGTGAGACACCGCAGCCAACGGCCAGAGCCGCCAGGGAGGAAGCCAGCGCCGTCAGCGAGATCCCGGTGTGAGCAGAGGAGCCCCCTCCTGCCTGCGACCCGCTGGGCGGAGGGTGCCAGCGGCGGCCCGGGCGCAGCAGCGTGGTCTGTGGGACTGAGACGGGAGGAGGCGGCGCACGGGACGTGAGGAAGCTGGAACCAGCGCCTGTCGTGATTGATGTCTTAGGGAAAACGCTGACTCTCTCCACGGAGCCTGGAAAGGTACACACCGAAATCCAGGCTCTCAGAGGAGGGGTAAAAACCGCCGCGCGGGCGAGGTCCAGAGCGCCCTGAGCGCGCACCGGCGGGGCGGCCACCTGCTCCAGCCCACAGGGTCCTTTGCGGAACGTGGAAGCAGAGAGGGCTGAGGGGACAGCGTGGGGGGCGGGGCGGCCAGGCCGGACTCAGGAGGCCCAAGGGGAGGCCCCGTGCTCAGCTCCCTGTCCTGGTCCCCACCGCCCCTCGGCTCCAAGAACGTGACAGGCAGCTGGGAGATTCCTCTGGAGAGAAGCCGACCCCTGGGGTCTCCGCGGTGACGCCGCAGGCAGCACGTGCTCACACCGACCACTTCGCGGCCCCCAGGCTGCTTCCGGAGGCCCCGCAGATGAGAAAGGACAACCAGCATCCCTGGGGAGCCCCACGCCAAGCCTGGGCCTGGGGCTGACACGGCGAGGGGTTCAGGAGGAGGAGTGGCCCAGGATGCAAAAAAGCTCCTTGTTTTTTAAGGAACTCATCTTCCAATCAGTTTCTTTTCTCATTTTATTTGAGAGAGAGAGAGAGAGAGAGAGAGAGAGAGAGAAGCAGCTGGAACTCCGTCCTGGTTTCCCGCGTGGATGGCAGGGATCCAACTACTGGAGCCGTCACGGCTGCCTCCCCAGGTGCACCATAGGAGGCTGGGCCAGCATGAGGCAGGACTCCGTGCCCCACACTGCAGCATGGGGGGTGGGCACCTCACGCCCATGGGGGTTTACCTTGCTGTGCCCCAGCACCTGCCACAGAAAGGGGTGCTGTGACACCAGCAGCCTGTGTGGGCACCGGTTCGAGTCCTGGCTGCTCCCTGCTGATGGCCTGGGAAAGCAGCAGAGGACGGGCTGCTGGCTTCAGCCTGCCCCCCAGCCACGGAGTCCACGGAGAGAGTGGGCCAGCGGATGGAAGACCTCTCTCTGCGCCCTGTCTTTCAAATAAAACAAATCTTAACAATAAAAAAACCTCAGAAGGTATTGGGTTCACGAACCAAAATCACGTAGTATTTAAAACAAAAAGACATAAAAACTCGGAGAAGAAAATGGGATTGGTAAGAACCACGCTGAAGGTGACGGACAGAGTAAGGGAAGCGAGCTCAACAGGAAGACAGATCTGGGAGTGCGGCATGGGGGGGAATCAGAGGAGGAAACGTGACCCCGAAGAGGATTCTACAAAGATTTTTTACAAAGAGAAAAAAAGGAAATTTCAAAGAAATAACTCATGACAATCCCCAGGATTGAAGAATATGACTTTTGGGCCGGTGCCGTGACTCACTAGGCTAATCCTCCACCTGTGGCGCTGGCACCCCGGGTTCTAGTCCCGGTCGGGGCGCCGGATTCTGTCCCGGTTGCCCCTCTTCCAGGCCAGCTCTCTGCTGTGGCCCGGGAGTGCAGTGGAGGATGGCCCAAGTGCTTGGGCCCTGCACC
>CM027393.1:116997202-117024450 GCA_015711505.1 Sylvilagus bachmani | reverse complement strand
CAGGACCCGGCACAGCACCCATGTGTGCAGGTGACACGGCAGGACCTGGCACAGCACCCATGTGTGCTGCAGTGTGCAGCAGGTCCCAGGGGATTCACCAGTGAGACCGGAGCCTCGCTGGCTCAAGGCAGCGTGTGCACAAGCCTCCCCGCGGCCCGCCCACCCTCCGGCCTGGGGCCGGCTCGTGCAGCTCTAGGTCCCACGGGTGCGCGCAGGGCTGGGTTCAGGTGTTAAAATGCCACCTGGGGTGCCTGCTTTGCCTCACGGAGGTCTGGGTGTGAGTCCCGGCTACTCTGCTTCCGACTCAGCCTCCTGTGAAGGTGCTGGGGGCAGCAGGCGAGGGCTCAGGGGCTGGGCCCTGCCACCCAAAAGGAGCCCTGAGTTCCAGGCCCCAGCCTTCTGCCTGGCCCAGTTCTGACTGTTGGAGCCTGTGGGCAGTGAGCTAGGAGGTGAGACTCCCTCCCTCCCTCCCTCTCCCTGCCCAGGGTCCTGCAGTCATCTCAGCAAGGCCTCCAGGAGCACAGGGCCTTCTGGGGGATGTCACCATCCCATCCCCGAGGCCGGCCGCCACCCTGCACCTGTCCTGGGGTCACAGCCTGTGCCTGCTGCCCCCCCCCCGCCCCCGGCAGCCTGAGCTCCACTAGGTGAATTGTTTACCGTGCCCCACGGTGTGCCCAGGCCCGTGCTCGGTGACCGGGCCCGGGCACCTCTGCCTCCAGCCTGGGAGAGCCCCCTCGATCCCCCCCCAGCTGTCATCAATGGCCAGGGGCTGGGGGTGAGGTAGGGAGGGGCTTATTTAGCTGTGAAGTTTGTTTTTATCCTACAATGAAAAGGTTACCTTACAATGTTATTACAAATGTTCTATTTTCCTCAAATTTGATATCCTATTTCCAATTGAGAAGGTTACACTGTTCTGATAAGCTGGTAACATATATGTAGATTGATTTAGAATTCTGTTTTGTTTATATCATATCTTAATCTGTTTCATGATTTAATTAAACTGTGACTTCAAATGCAATTTTATTTTCCTGCAAAAACACTTGCTACCGGCGATGCACTCAATTTGGAATAATGGCGTTGGCTTGCCTTTAAAACTTTGCCTCCCCCTAGCAAGTGTCTAATTTGGTTTGTTATCGGAATGTCATAGTCAGGCTATTTAAATTGAGAATGCATTTCTGACAGTGTTCTCAGTTTGAAAGATTCATTTATTTCTTAAATGAGAATTTTACATTTAAAAAAAATTTAAAGTTTCTCTGAGACTCCATTTGAAAGGTGCTGTCTGTCGGTCTGCTCACCCAGACCCCTGGGCAGTGTCTGCGTGAGAAAGCTCGGGATCTCAGCCTCCAGCAGCCATGTCCACGGTGCACTGGTCAGCAAGGGGCCACGGGGGAGGGGGTGACGGGCAGGGTCACCGTGCAGTGCAGGCATCCGGTCTGGTCGTGCCAGTGCCGGCGTCCCAGCCAGTGGCTTTGGTGTTTTGGGTGCCGCCAAGGCACACCTCCCCCACCCCCCCGCGGTGACGGATGGGGGGCCCCTGTCAGGGTCCGAGGGTGGTGCAGACACTGGGAAGACAAAGCTGAGCCCTCCCGGCCCCTCCAGGACAGGCAAACGGGACCAACCCCTTGGCAAACGTGCAGCCAGCCAACAGTCAGTCCTTTCTAGTCCCAGCCTCTGCCAGTCCGGCTCAAAAATTCATTTCTTCTGCTGATTTAATTTTTAAAAATCATCTAAATTGAACAATTACGTGAGAGCACCTTATAAACAACAAATTGGCACTCAAATTGTAATGCTCTAGACACAAACTTAGTAGCTGCTTACCATCAAAAAAGGAAAAGTTCAGAGCTGCCCTGTGTCAACCTGATCCTCTCCCATAGTCTCAGGGAGCTCTGGATCCCCTGGGGAGCCTGGCTCAGTGAATGTGAATTTGCCACAAGCCCCTCCTTGGTCCTCTGCACCCTGAGACCAGCCCATGGCCAAGTCTGACCCACGGAGGCAGGCTGGCTGGTCGGATTCATATGGAGATTCCCACCAGCCCACAAAGAAATGCCCACAGCCCGGTTCCCCCAGAGAGGCCCAGAGAGGGGCGTTGAGACAGGCACCCCAAGGCCAAGGCCTGGAAGCCGCGCTTCTGCCCCTGCGCCTCGAACCCTAGCCATCACCCCCGCCTGTGTGGCCACCGCACAGGTGAGTCCGCTCGGGCTTATCTCCCGAGGGCTGCCCGTGACCAGTGCTGCTAACCCACACCATAGCTGCACACAACCTCCTGGGGGTGGAGGGGAGGACGAACGAGCAGGAGAAAGCCCGGGAGGAGCGTGGTCTGTGTCATCACCAGCACCGTGGGCTCCTGCCTGGGCCACCGCGGGCACCCACAGCACACAGCTCCCAGCAGCCAGCCCTGGTTCTGTGCCTGAGCTGGGCCCGCGGGTGCCGGGCAGGCCACACAGGGAGGGCCGGGCAGGCGGCGACTTCCGTGGGAATGGACGCGAATCCCCAGCTCCTGATCCGCCGGGCACTCTGCCCGCTCCTGTGTGAGCGCTCCCCGCCCTGGAATCTGCGCCTTGGAGCTCCGGGCGCTAAATCCTCTCCTGGCCTGGAACACGCCCACCTGGGTACAAGTTCATGGGAAACGGAGCTAAAGGATGGGTTACTCTTGGTGCCAAGGAAGGTTTGAAATCCACCCACACGAGGCATTTCACAAAGCTCACCAAAAAAGTGCACCGCGGGGGGGGGGGGGGAACTACGCATGCGCTTCGGACAGTTGTTTGCACCGAAATAAACTTCTCTTAGTTCCAGTTTTCCAGGGACCTATCCGAGTGCCCTGGGCCTCCGAACGTGCTCGGGTGCACGGGCTGCACCGGCCGGGGCCGCCGGTCAGACCCGCCGCTCCCGCGTGCGCCAGAGGCTGCAAACCCCGGTGTCCTCAGTTGCTGGCAGCGTTTCTCGTCCCCCCTTGGGAACCGGCCTGAGCTCCCGCCACAGCTGACTTTGCCTCCGAATCGGCCGCCGCTTCCCGGCTGTGCCTGGCGCGGGACACGCCTCGGCTCCACGCACGCCCCGGGGTCGTTGCGGATGGCGAGGGCCACCACAGGCCAGCAGGGGCGTTCAGAGCCCCAGGCGGGCGTCTCTAGGCCGCTGCCCGCTGGGTTTTGCACTCAGAACCGCTTCTCCGACCCCGTGGCGCCCCGAAGGCTGCCCAAGGCGGGCGGCGCCCATCTAAGGGGACCCCAGGGCGCTCGCGGGTCCCTTGGGGACTCTGTGGGACCGCCCGCCTCTACGCGTGTCCTGCGGTAGCGTCCCCAGTCTTTGCAGATGGGAACCAGACCTTGGCGGGCCCATTGTCGGCGTCCTAGCAGGTCTGCGGCTGGCCCAGGGCCTGGGCTCCCTGCCCCGCTCTGCGTGAAAGCAGTCTGCGGGGCGGGGCGGAGGCCCGGGTGCCTCCCTACCTAGGAGCCAGCGGGTTTCGGCGGGGCCGCAGCTCCTCCCGGGTCAGGGGCGCCTTCCTCCGGTCATTCCCCCACGCCCGCACCCCCGCACGGCGTCCGCGGCGAGGCGAGCTCTCCTGGGGCCAGCCCGGGACTTCGCGGCTTCCTCCGCGCACCGCACTGCACTGCGTGGGAGAAACCCCGCGCCCCGCTCGGGGCCTCTGCGCCCCGCCGGACCACGCTCGAAGCCCGGACGCCGGTCTTTCCCGCAGGCGCCCTCCTCCCGCCCCCGGGCGGGCTCCGCGCCCCCCGCCCCGCCCCCGCTCCCACTTGTTGCGGGCCGGTCGTGGCCCGCTCGTTCCGCCCTCCGGTTGTGAAAGGGTTTGACTCGCGGCTGACCTCGGGTCAGGGCTTCTCCCCGCTAATCCTGCGCTCCTTAAACACGAGCCTTCGCCCGCGCCCTCGCACCCGCCATCCTAATCCTCCGCCCCCGCGGCTCGCACCCCGCCACGGACCGCCGACCCCGCGCCCCCTCCCGCCCGCGACTCGCGCTCACTCCCGGGGCTGCAGCAGGGCCCGCAGCGGCGCGGAGCGCAGGCCTCGGAGCGGGAGAGCGCCGGGCGGGCGCAGACAAAGAGGAGGCCGGGCGGTGCGGAGCGAGGGCAGCGGCTGGGAGGCGGCTCGGCGCCGGGGGCTGGGTCGAGGGAGAGCTGGGGAGAGGCCGCCGTGGCGCGGATCGGAGGGGCAGAGAGCGGGAGAGGCGCGCGGGTGAGACGCGGGGAGCCCCGGCAGGGCGCGGGCGGAGCGGGGAGCGCGCACTAGGAGGGCCGGGCCGCGGGCTTGCAGGGTCCCAGGCGCGGGCGGAGCAGAGTCCCAGCGGGCGCGCAGCCGGGAATGGGGACGGTGGGGAGAAGGGAGGGAGAGCGAGTCAGGGAGCTCCTTGCTCCCCGTGGGGCCTCGCCCTGGGGCTGGGAGAGGCGGCCCGAGGCCTCTCGCTGAGCGAGCAAAGAGCGCCGGGGCGGGGAGAAGTCCCTGCGCCGCGACCCCCGGCCGGGCCTCCGCGCTCTGCGCCTGCCCCTGCCCCCGCCCCGCCGGCTGGCGGGGCCTCTCTCGCTGCAGCCAAATGGCCGCGCTGGAGAACGCTGCGCGGAGACCCTGCGCGCTTTTCTCTCCGGTTCCCGCAGTGCTACCGAGGATTAAACCCTGAGGCTGCGGCTTGTGGCTGCGGAAGCCGGGCGAAGGGAGCGGAGCCTGGCCGCGCCGGGTCTCCTCTCCCGGGGCGCACGTCCCGGGACAGATCTCTGAATTCACTAAAGTTTTCCCGAGACGGAATTGTGTGCGGTGCCCAGGCTTTGCGAGGGAAATGGAACTCCAGCACAGGCGCGCGCCTCCTCCCCAAAACGCACGACTGGGACTCAGCGGGCCGCCCGGCGGCTCGCTCCCGACTTGAGCACCCGCGCATTTTCCTAAAAAATATCCTTCAGGGCGTCCAGCCCCGAGGAGGGTCTCGGGCCCCACAAAGGGACCAGTGAGATGAGAAAACAAGGCCGAACCAAAAACATAGCTCCCCAGGCAAGCTAGCCATCTCCCAGCCCACCATGCCGCTGCCCGCTTCGGAGCCAGGCCCACGCGCGCCGCCGTGGGGTCGACCGGGAAACCACGCACGAAGTTTTGCGAACTTTGTCCCAGACACCCAAAGGGTCCTGTCCGAGTTCTCTGCGCGAGTTTCAGGCAGAACTGGAGCCAGCGACAGAAGCCGGTACGGTGCGCGGGGAGCAGCCGGCGCCCGCGGCTGCGTTTTGGCTGGGCGCGGGGCGTGAGCTGTGCCTGGGAGCACAACCCGCAGCGTGTTCCGCAGGCCTTTGAGCGGCAGGGAGGCTGGTCCTCGAGCCGAAGCCCAGCTAACCGCGACTGAGTCGTTGTTTTTCCACTGGTTCTAACCTACAGAGCCAAAAAGAAACCAGGCGGTTGGGAGCTGCAGGCACCGACGGTGCCGACGGCTGGAGGCCCACGTCCACCCTCCAGGGAACAAGGGACAGCCCTGCCTGGTGCTGGGGCGCCCGGGGCCTGGAGCGGGTCCTCCGACAACAGCCGAGACTTCAGTGCCCAGGTCCCTGCCGAGAGGGGAGCGCGTGCGGCCGCAGCTGCCCCTCGGCCGGGGAAGGGACAGTGCCACGCCTGCATTGGAACCCGGGGTTCCTTTCAGAACCTGCAGCGTCCCCAGGGTCTCCGGGCGGCCTGGGCCGCGCCGCAGCCTTTCTCAGCACCCTCCGGAGGGGCCCCGCGTCCCGCTCCCACCCATACGCTCACCAAGACTCAAATCCATGAAAAGAAAAAACAAGCAAAAATAAAACTGAAAAAGAAAAAAAGGAGGGGTTTTATTATCTCTCATCAGCGGACATCTTTCTTGGTTTTTTTTTTGCCATCAAAATTATGAAAATGACTCCAAAAAATTACACATGTCAATTGTCAGATTAGCATTATTCTCCAAGCTATTCCCAGACGCGGGCTGCCCACGGGGCAGATAGCTGGACCGCTTGTGCGGGACTCCACCGCATGCCCACGCTTCCGTCTGGATCAAAGGGATTTTTTTCCAAAAATATAATTCCATCTTAAAGTTGTGATTAATTTCAAAACGTGTTTGCTACCGTATAACTTTTAAATGCAATATTTAATGCTGATTACTTGAAGACAAAGTTTTTTACAGGAAACTTTAAATTCCAGTTAAAAAAAAAAACAACCCTGAAATGTACCAGCAAAGACCTAAAAAAATAGAATTAAACAATTGAAAGTGGCCAACCACCTCGACACCAAGCCAAGAGTAAGGGGCCCCGCGGGGGAGAGCGGGGGTTGATTTGTGCGCTCGGGAAACACCGCGAAATCGCCGGACCTCTCTTGGGGAGGACGTGGGGGAAGCGGGGCTCTGCCGCGGCGCCTACCCTGGACCCAAACCCACAAGCAGTCTACCGAGAACCTTAACCACACGGCCTCAGCCTGGTCCCAAGGCCGTGGGGCTCGCCCCTTCTTCCCTCCTCCTCAGGACCACGCAGCTGCGGGGCCGCGCTCCGGGCGGGCGCAGAGCCCGCAGCCGGAAGCCGCCAATGCCGCAGGTGTAGGGCCGGGGCTGGAAGGCAGCTTTATGATCACCTTGTCTCCGTGTGGACTCAACCTCCACGCGATGACCCACGAATTTGCGCCTTCCTCCCTCCCGGCGCGGGCCGACGGCTTGCCTCCCCCGTCCACAGCCATCCTGGCGCTCTATGCGCTGGACAAACACGCACATAAGGTCAGCGCGTTTTCGATTCATGGGGTGAAACGGGCTTTCTCTCAAATTTATTGAATCAAAACTCGATGCACTTTTAGGGGCGGGTTCGATTTCGGTTTTGGCAGAAAGGCTTTTTTTTAGGAAACTATGTACATAATCTGATTTCTCCTCCCCACACAGCAACGCCTAACATAAAATAAAATAAAATTTAAAAAAACTCACAACGCATGGACAAGAAATGGTACAAAACCAAAAACTGGCTATGCGCAGATACAGAAAGTGGTACAAAACCCAGAGAGTGGCGCCGCCGTCCGAGGAGGGGGTGGGTGGGCAAAATCTGTGTATAAATTAACAAACCGGCCCGAGAGCGCCAGGGCGACGACGGGACCGCGTCAGGCCCGGGCTCGGCCTGGCTCCGCGGCACCGAGGGGACGGCAGGTTGCGGCGTCGGCATGAGGCGGGGACACGAAGGGCGCCATCGGTTTTGTCTCTTTGTCCCCTGGAGCGAAGAGAGCGCACTCTGTCTCCTCCTCCGCAGAGAACGATAAATACTGTACAAAAAGTCTCAAGAAAACCCCCAAGTTCCATCCGTACACAGGCCCCGCGCGGCGCCCCGCGGTCCCCGGGAGCCGCGGGGCAAGCGCGCGCGGTGCCGGGAGCGCGGAGGCGGCGGGACGTGGCCAGGCCGCCCCGCGGGCGCTAGATGTGCGTCAGGGGCACCGTGCCGTTGACGCCCGCGCCCGCGCCCTGGTAGTGCTGCGGCAGCGAGTGCAGCCGGCTCTGCGCCGCGGCCGCCGGGTCGCCGCCCTCGCCGGCCGGCAAGTACATGCTGATCATCTCTCGCAGGTCCCCAGGGCACGGCGCCCGCGAGTGCGCCGGGGCCGGCGGGCTGCCGCTCGGCTCTGACTTGACGAGCGAGCCGAGCGCTCCCAGGGCGCCCGACGACGCGGCGGCGGCCGCCGCCGCCGCCGCCGCCACGGCCGAGGTCTGGTGCGCGCCGCCCGCGGCGCCATAGGGGAGGCCGCCGTAGCCCGAGGGCGACGCGCTCACGTAGCCCTGCGAGTTGGAGATGGGGCTGTACTGCAGCGCGCCCATGTCGTAGCGGTGCATGGGCTGCGGGTTGTGCGGGTGCGCGTGCGGGTGGTGCGGGTGGTGCGCGTGCGGGTGCGCGGGGTGCGCGCCGCCCGCGCCCGGGTGCTGCCCGTAGGCCAGCTGCGCTTCTTGCATCATGGCCGCGGCCGCCGCGGCCGCCGCCACCGAGCCGGGGTAAGCGCCGTTGGCCCAGCCGTTGACGTGCGCGTAGCCGCCGCCCGCCGCGCCGCCCGGGCTCTCCAGGCGCTGGCCCACGGCCGCCGCGCCCACGCCCACGCCCATGGCCACGGCCGCGCCGCCGCCGCCCGCGCCGGCCGCCAGCAGCCCGCCGGCCAGCGAGTACTTGTCTTTCTTGAGCAGGGTCTTGGTCTTGCGGCGCGGCCGGTACTTGTAATCCGGGTGCTCTTTCATGTGCAGCGCGCGCAGACGCTTGGCCTCGTCGATGAAGGGCCGCTTTTCGGCCTCGGACATGACCTTCCACTCGGCGCCCAGCCGCTTGCTGATCTCCGAGTTGTGCATCTTGGGGTTCTCCTGGGCCATCTTGCGCCGCTGTCCGCGGGACCACACCATGAAGGCGTTCATGGGCCGCTTGACCCGGTCCTGGCTGGCCTTGGCGCCCCCGCCGCCGCCGCCGCCGCCCCCGCCGCCGCCACCGCCCGCCCCGGCCGGGCCCGACAGGTTCGTGGGCGCCGGGGCGCCGCCGGGCGAGTGCAGGTCGGTCTCCATCATCATGCTGTACATCGGGGCGGCTCGCGGTTCACCGGCACCGAGCGCAGAAGGCCTGGAGCATGGACAGCCGGGGCGGGGGAAGGATGGAGCGGGGCTCAAACGGGCGGCGGGGGGTGCCTGGCGGAGAGAAGAATGAGGGGGGAGGGGAGGCGACAGCGGAGAAGAGGCAGGAACACGCACTCAGCGCCGGTCCGGCCCGCAGGTGCACAGTTTAGCCCGCGCACGAGCCGCTCGCCCAGGAGGCCGACGGCCAAGGGTCTCCGTAGTCGCCGCCGCGGCGCGGTCGCCCTCGGCCGAGCGGTGCAAACAGGTGCAGTCGTGGCCAAGTTGCGGCGCCACTTTGTGGGCCGGGAGCAGGGTGCGGGGCCCGGCCCGTGGCTTCGTTGCCTCCTCCTCCTCGCTCGCCGGCCGCCGCCGTGCGCCCGCTGCCTCCTTGCTCTGGCGCTCGGTCCTCGGCGGCCTTCAACTCCGGGGCCGCAACTTGTAGCAGGGCGGCGCGCCGTGTGCGCTGGGCGTGCGCGGGTCCCAAGTGCCGCGGGGGGGAGCGGAGGGGGGCCGCGCAGGGGGGCCGGGGGCAGCAGCGCGGGCGCGCCGAGGGCACCAGAGAGCCGGGGCCGACGAGCCCGGGACGGGCTGCCCGCTGCCTGCCCGGGGCGGTGCGCTCGGAGCGGAGGCGCACGCGGGGCCGGCGGCGTGCGGGGCCCAGCAGCCATACGCCGGGCCCGGGCTGCCGTTAAATGAGCGCGCCGCGGCCAATGGGAGCCGGCGGCGGCGGTGATTTGCATGGCGCGCTGGCGAGTGACGTGGGGAGGGAGTAGAAGCACCGGGCGCGGGCGGCGGAGCGGGGCGGAGGGAAGGAAGGAGGGGGAAGGAGGCCCGGGAGGGGGTCGCGGCCGCTCGGCTTCCTGCGTGCGCGCGCCGCGGCGAACCCGGAGCTCGCCCTCCTCGCCGCTCCCCGCCCGCGCGCTCCGAATGATTAACGACTGGCTTGAAAAGCGAAGACGAAGAAAGAATCGGGGGGTGGCGGTGGGGGTGGGGTGAGGACTACAGCCCCGGGCCGGGCTTAAATGCGCGCCGCGGGGACCCAGCTCCTCCTCCTCCTCCTCCTCCTCAGACCCCCGCCCGCCAGCACTGCTCTGGCAGGGGAAGGCGAGTTAGGGACGGAGCCGGCACCTTGGCCTCCGCTCAGCCCGGGTGCCCACGAGGGGACGGAGCGGGGCGGGTTAAGGGGGGCTTGAAGCGCGGGTTGTGCGGAGGACCTGCGGCGCATCCCCCCACCCCCACCCCGCCCCGGTCTTCCCGGCTGTGCGTGCTCAGCCCAGGCCCCACCACCAGGGCCGGCGGCGCGCAGGTGGGGGGCCTGGCTCCGCAGCTCGCCTTGGCCGCAGTCCTGACCTTGCTTCAGGGGGTGGTCGGCAGAGCAGCCTCGGGGAGCCTGGAGCTCCCGGGAGACTGCAGGAGGCCGCAAGCCAGCGCCTCTGGAGCCCGGCTACTCCGACAGTGGCCAAAGTTTGTGGAGATCGCCAGAGAAGGGTGTAGCCCACGCTTTTCCGGAGTGGGTCTTTCCCGGGCCTTTGCCCCGGGGGCCCATCAGAACCGAACCGAACTGAACCGTGGGGCCTGGCCTCGGGCGACAGAGGCCGCTCCAAGCGTCGCGCAAACTCGAGGCCCCCCAGCTCGGACCTTGGCGTGTTTGCGACCCGGGACGCCTAAGGGCGCAGGCTTCGGTCTCCATCAGAACAAACCCGAGCGGCCCACAGACCTCCCTCTAAGACCACGGAGCGCCCAGCGCTTTGGTCCCCGGCCTGGGGAGGGCTTGCTGGGCAAGTCCTGACCTGGGGCTACAGAGATTCTCACGTGACGATGAGGATGGCGGTGATGAGCCGGGCAGCGAACTTGGGGCTCCTCGCTTTTACTCTGGCTTTTAACAAAATCCCGAGCGGCGAATCCCCTGGCCTTACTGCCGGCCGCAGGCGTGGGACCACCGCTGTCCGCGCTCGGGCCCGGGATGACTGCTTCGTCCCAGCGAAGGGGCGCCCTTCTGCGGATGGAACTGCTTCTGTTTCAGGCCGTTCAGCGCGGAGCAGTAAACTCATCACAAAATATGTAATTATGTTGGAAAAGAAACATAGTTTCGTATTTATTTTTCACTAAATGTCTAGGTTGTAAACTCGATTTTCAGCTACCTTCTTATTTCGCCAATCGAGTTTGTTAAGTCTTTGTTTCCTGCACTACCTGCCAATATCAGTTGCGTTGTGAATGAACAAAAGGGTGCAGGAGTATTGTTTAAGAAGGCTATAGACCCATTTTTCTTCTGATAATTTAGGAGGCGATGGGTGTGCGGTGGGATCCAGTGTGTTAGGGAAAGTCAGCAAGACTGATATAAAGAAAATGGTTTGCAAATTATAAAGTATATTATCCACTTAGCAATTGAAAGATTTCTTTCCTCTGCTTTTCAATTTAGATTTTAAACTAAATAGGCCGAGACCCCCTGAAAATGCTTTGTATGAACCAGGCCTGGCACATTATTTTCCATATCAATGGAGCAATTTATTGTATAAACACCCTGCACTCCGGAGCGCTTCGCAGGAATGCTTTATGCCCTTCCGGAGTTGGAGGGCTGACTTTGAAATGGTCTTGTTTCTTTCTGCCATAGTCCTGAAAATTGTTTCCAAATACGCGGTTACCGGTGCTTCCCAGATCATCTGAACAGGAGGGCAGCGCGCGGCTTCCTGTGTGATCGTGATCCTCTGGTATTAAGGAGCCCAGCTTAGAGACGCACCCTGGGGGTGCCCGCCCAAGGAAGAGCCGGCCAGAGCCTCAGGTGTAACCTGTTGCCAGGCGATGGGAGATTGGCAGCCACAGCCCCTGCCAGGGAGGCAGCGGGCAGAGCACCGTGCCAGGCCTCTGGGCGCCTCCTAGGCTGGCCCGAGGGCTGCAGCGTGCACACCAACTCCTGCGCCCACCACCAATGGAGCCTGGATTTCTTGTGGGCTCTCTTTAAAGGAGAGGGCAAAGACATCTCCTCCCCCCGCCCCCTTGGAGCCCAGCACCTTTCTTCCCAGAGGCCTGACTGGGACTTGGAAACTGCCTGAGCCGTTTCCAAGTGGTGTCAGACCCAGCGCCACCCCGCAAGGGGTGGGTTTCCGTGCTGATGGAGAGCTTCCCTGTGCCTCTGCTCTACTTGGAGACGTGGATAGAGATGCCTTCATTCTCTAATTGAACCTGCGATCAGGATCCTGAAAGAGCTCAGACCCAAGCCATCATGCCAGGAAGCTCTGTGCACACGTACACGCACGCGTACTTGTATGCGCGCGCACATCGTGCACACGCGTGCACATGTATGTGCTGTTTAAGCAACAGAACCAGGACCAATAGCACTGACTCAGATTGCTGCTAGGGGTGGGTAGCAAATTCAAGCTTCCTCCCCGGTCCGCAGTTGCGCCCCCAAACCTGGGAAGCGGAGGGGATCCCGGTGCGCGGAGTCCCTTGCCCCTAACAACCTTGACAGGAAAGCTTTGGGGCACCTACGACGGCCTCCTGCTGCAGGCAATGGTGGACAGAGTAGGGGTCCAAGGACACAGCCTTGGGGACAATCTCCCGGAGGGATGTGCCCCTCCCCCCACTCCCGCGGCTCCTGGGCCTCGTTCGAGGGGTTCGAGGGCTAAGGCCACCTGCGGGGGACTTCCCAGGGGGAGCAGGCCGGTCCCCCAAAGGACTGTGGCCGCAGTTCCAGGATGACAGATCTCTAGGGGCCCTCTGCTTCCCAGACGGGACTTTCTTGAGCGAATAGAGGGGGCTTGTGGGGGAGGAGGACCGGGCAGAGCTTGAGCGCAAAGGCGTAAACGCACAGCTGAGCCAACGGGAGGAGAGGGCGCGCGGAGCCGGGACCGCGGCGACCGTGCTGGGGAGCGGCCGGGCTGCGGTGCTGCGGTCAGAGCCGCGGCGCGGGTCGCGATCGCCGTCTGCTGGCGGCCGCCGCCCTCGCGGCCCCTCGCGGAGACATCTGCCCCTAGTCCTGCCTCGTGCGGCCACGCATCCCGCTGGAGGGCTCGGCGCGGGGGTTGCGGCCAGGGGGCTCCTCGGTGGCGGCTCGTCTCTCTTGCGTCGGCGAGAGCGCTCCTGTCTTCAGCGCCCTGGCCCTGACCCAGCTGGGTCCTGAGTTTCCCAAAAGCGTTCACAGGAGCCCAAGTGGCACAGGCGTTAGTTGGAGGGTGTGAGGAGTTGTTTCCATCTGGGGGCGTCGGGGTGGGCGGGTGGGAGGATGTCGCGCGGTTGTGGCCCCGGAGCGTGCTCCGCGTCCTAGGGGATGCTGCCTTAGACCCCTGGCTGCGCGCAGCCTGCAGGCCTCTCCTGGCGCGGAGGCCAAGGCCGGCTCTGGGGCTGCTGTGGTGGCGCCTGCGGGACGAGGGCGGGTCAAGTCCTTCCTTGTCCCCCGAAAGCAGCCAAGGCTTCGTGGGCAGCGCCGCGCGTGCACAGCGGAGGCTCCCACAGCGCGGTGTGCCTGTGTGTGTGCGCGCGCGCGCGTGTCGTGTGCCTCCCAGCCCCGCGGGCGAAAGCGCTTGGAGAACCTCGGAGCTTCGAGTAGGGGCTCGCCCTGTGAGCGGTACTCACACATATAATTCAAATTTCACAGCTGACCTGTTCTGAAAACCTCAATCAGCCGCTAATTGAAGGGAAAACAAAATATTGCTTCGCCACAGCAGCGCTAACGATTTAATCATTATATCAGACATTATAGCTTTTAATTAGGCTAATGCTGATACTGTATGGAAAGAGATAATTCAACACAGTTCTTGATGAATTCTGTAATTGGGTTAACGGCGGAGCAGTCTATCCAGGCTGCGTCTGCAGCCCCCAGGTTTATGAATGAAAGAGAAGACAAGGGGAGGAGAACGCCGGGACGCGAGGGGCGCCTCGCCCTCCGCCCCACTGCGTCGTGGGTGCTCTGGGGCGCCAGGGCGGGAGATGGAGCGAGCAGGGCTGGGTGGTCGCCGGCCCCGTCGCGGCGCGCCGGCTCTTCCTGCCGCCCTCCCTGCGGGGGAAACTTCCCGGGCAGGGTCTCAGCCAGCCCCACCTGCCCTGGACGCCCCTGCGCCCTCGCTGCGCGCTGGGCCCACCCCGCCCCAGTAAGTGCGTGCGCCATCGGGCGCGATTGAAGGCGCGCGTTCCGCCCGGGCCCCACCTTTCCCAGGTACCTACGGGCCCGCATGCTGCCCACACTCTTGCTCAGCGGCCTGGCTGGGCTGCAGGCCGAGAACCCGAGACCGCAGGGCCGGTCCCTTCCTCTCCACTGCCGCTAACGGGCCTGCTTAAGAACCGAAAGAACCGGGGAGGGAACGGGCGAAGGGGTCCCAGTGGTGGAGAGTGTCCTCGCGGTCCCGGCGGGGGGCGGGTTCGGAGTCACCCCGGAAGCCCGCTCTGCCCGGCGCATCCGGACCCCGCCCGCCGCCCGCCGCCCGCCGCGTGCAGCTGCAGGCCGGGGGCAGTGCTGCCTGGCAGAGCCCGTGCACCCGCGGCGCTTTGGCGGGTTGGGGTTCTGCTTCCGCGATGGGAACTCGAATGATTCCAGAACGCGGGTTCTGTGGTTTCTGTGTACTTTCCATGTTTCTGCACACGCCCTCCCCCCAGGTTTTCTTTTCTTGCTCTTTTGTTGAACTACGTCAACCGAAGATAAATACACTGTATTGTGATCCAGCCTCTTCTTGTTTTGTCAGTAATTAAGGCAACATTAAGTGGGTCAGTGCTGCGGTTGCATTTGCGCAAACCCCGGTAATTAACAGTTTGAATACACCTTTTTACATTGTACAAAGTTGTGATTTCCTAATGCCGGCTGGCTTTTGCTTGCGAAGATGCAGTAAGAAGCAGGAGCCTCGTGGGAGCAGGAGGTATTTTGTTTCTTCCTAAAATATGGCAAAGAATCCAGTCCAAGATCAAACTCGTCTGAATATCGGGGGTTTTGCCAAATGGGCAGAACATAAACCTTCCTAGAGGGCAGGGCATCCGGGCCAGCTGCTTTGCCCCTTGCGGGTAAACGCGCCGTGCCCACAGGCCTGCTCCGGAGAGGGCGGAGAGAGAGGCGCTGGGGCGGGGTCTTCCTCCAGCCCGCAGACAAGCCAGTGCAGCTCGAGGCTGGGGTCCCAGCACGGTGGCAGACAGCTGCAGGTGCAAGGACCCCGGCCCCTTCCCACCCTCTCTCTCTCTCATTAGCCAGCCCCACACAGAAAAGGCGTCACTCACGAGGAGACAAGTCGCGGGAATTTCTATATGAAAAGAAATAAAGTGGAATCAGACGCTTTTTCTCCCGGCCACCCTGTTATGGCAGATTAAGGGCTGGCACAGGCTTCCGCATTAGCATGACACGCGGTTCACGCGAGAGAAAGGCTCGCCACTCCAGCCGCTCGCTGCTTTCATCCGCGGCTCGGGCAAATTACATCTCCCCCTTTAATACACTTTCCAATGAGATTAAAACATCACGTTGACACCGTTCCGGGCCCTCACAGCTCCTCTGGTTGCTTACCCCAGAAGCAGCAAGCTAGGAAAGCGGACTGGGGAGAGAGTGCCAGGCTCTGGCATGGGTGTCAGGGACCGGAGGGGATTCAGGGTCCCTCAGCTGGCTGCCTGCCTGCCGGACATGCGGGCACGCGTCAGTGGGAATCAGGCTGGCCTGCGTCTGGGTGGAGGCCTGGGGACGGCCACTGGCTGGGAGCAGCGGCGGTGGATTTGGGTAGAGTACTGTGTCCATGAGATAGAGGGAGCTTCAGTGGACCAGAGAGAGAAAGGGCCCTGTTTTAGACGGGGGTTTGAATCCTACATCTCAACCCCTGGGCAGTAAGGAACAGCAGGTGGACGCAGGTGAGTTTTCCGTGCCCCTGCCAGCACTACCCCGGGGGGTGGTAGGGTCCTTAAACAGGCAGGGGTGGGGGCTCAGTCTTTGCTGATCCCTTAAAATTGGTTTCAGCTGGGAACATGCAGGGCATTGACCTCCTACCTCCTGCCTCTTACCGGGGCAGCCCCAAGCACAGGGTTCCCTGGCCTCCTGCTCTCAGGGAGAGGCCGCAGAGCAGGCACGCCTGCCCGCCCACCCGCCAGCCCCACGGGTTCTCTCTGGACAGGGCTCCTTTCCTCCCCAGTCCCAGTGCGCTGGACTCCCGCCAGCCTTCATCCATCCCGACCCCACCCCCGAAGTGACAATGAGGACAGGAGCAGGGGCGGCTTGGAGCCCGGTGCATCCTCCTGCCCCCGCGTGGTGTCCCCTGGCTGCCTCCCCACTCAGGCAGAGCTACCGGCCAGCCTCGCCCCAGCCGGGAGAGGCGCCGAGTGGAGGAAACCCGGTGGAGCCAAAGAAGGCAAGTGAGGGCGCCCACGCAGCCCAGAGAGCCGGGCAAGGGCCTGTCCCGGGGAGGGGGGGGGGGACCAAGGGAAACTCCTCTCTCCAATCCGGCGCGAGCGAGAAGCCGGGCTCCCGGCCTCTGGACTGGGGCGCTGTCGGCGCCGCCTGCCCAATGCCTTGCCTTTCACAAAGGCGCTTCCAAGAGCAGCCTCGGCGCCCTCCACGAAATCGGGCTTTTAATGGGTTAATTGCCTGGCGGCCGCTATCACACTCAAACACCTGTTTCCTGCCAAGGAGGCGGCTGGTCCAGACCAGCCCAGGCCAGCGACGCCAGGCCAGCCCCGCCCTGCACCGGCTACCTCCGAAAGCCGTTTCACCTCCGAAACTTCGTGACCCTTGCTCTCCACCGGCGGCTCCAGGCACGGGAAAGAGGGGGCAGAGGCGGGCGGGGGCGACCCCGGCTGCGCGCACCCAGCACCCGGGCACTCTTGGCGGTGCCGAGGGAAGCCCGCGAGGTGCGATTTCGCTGGAGGAGGGCGGATGAGCCCGCAAGGCTGGGGTTACCCCACTGGGGCGGCCGGCTCAGCAGAGGGGGCTCGGGTCACCCCAGCCCCACCCTGGGGCGCCCTCCCCTTCCCAGCGGGACCTAGACGTCCGCTCTGCTTCCAGGCTCCGGGCCCCGACCGGATCCGCAGGCGTTCGCGGCTGTCAGGGGCTGGCGCCTCATTGATTTTTTTTTTTTTTCTGGTAGGAGAATTAACACAGTCGAGTCCTTTGGTCAGTCAAAGTTAAATTGATTCTTCGCCCCAAACATCTCTCATTAAATGGCACACGCTGCAACGTGTTAATGTTTAAAACCTAATTCCAACCGGAGGATTTAGTTCTTGGCGCGCACGGCGGCGCGCTGCGGATTGGAGCAGCCGCGGGAAGGGGCCTGGGTCTTGGCGAGGGCAGGGGGGGCGCAGGGCTGTGCTGGCCCGAGTGCCAGGGAGGGCAGGACCACGCCGCGAGACTCTCCGGTACCCCCACTGCCCAATCCCGCAGAAAGCCGCGGGGCGGCTGATCCAAAAAGCCCAGGCTGGGGGGCGGAGGGGCGGACACCGCAAACCGCAACTGTGTCCCGCACGCGAAGGGTACCTCTCCCCACCTGTGACCCACCCAGGCTGGAAAGCTGCGGGGACGCCCCACGCCGCGGGAACAGCGAGCCCCCGCCCCGCAGGCCCCGGCGGGCTGAAGCCCCCGCGCAAGTTGGAGGCACACTTACGTGGTTTCCTCCCGCAGCTCCCACGGTCCCGGAGCGGGTGCCGCCAACGCTCCAAGGCCGGCAGCCCGCCGGGTCCGCACGCCGGTCCAGTTCCCGGAGGCGCCGGCCCGCAGCGCGCCCTGCGCACGTACACTCACGCGCACACTCACACGCGCAGCCCCGCTCGCACGCGCTCCTCTCCTTGCCTGGCGCGCACACTCCCCGGCACACACGCGCGCACACACACACACACACACACTGCAGGCGAGAGGCGAGAAAATGAAATTTATTAATGATAGAAAAGACTTTAAAGACAATTTCAAGTTATTGTTTCTGTCTGGAAAAGAGGGGGCTCCCTCGGCACAATGAAACGCTTTTGTGCGGCGCGAACAATACCCAACAAGTTCTATAATAAATAGCCGCTTTTTTGTCCTGCGCGACAGTGAATGCAGCCGAGCAGTTGGTTCGCGGGCAGCTGGGACGCGGTCCCGGCGCGGAGGTGGAGCCGCGTCCCCGGGGCTCGCGCTCCCCGGCCGCCCCGCCTGCTCGCCTCTCCCAGCTCTGCGCGCTGGGTTCAGGCCTTCGCCGCCGCCCCGCCCGGCCTGGGACCCAGAGAAAGCAACGCGACCCGACCGACCCGAGCGCCTCCGCGGCAGGCACACGGCGGTGCCCCCATCCCCACCTCGGTGGTCGCACGGCCACGGGGGCTGCCACGCCGGCCCTCCCGCCCCCGCCCCGCTCCACGCCGCACTGAGGACCCAGTTTGAGCTTTGTGTGTTGGCCAGGGGCGCCGCGCCGGGCCTCCCCGGGAGAAGCTGACTGTTTCTTGCACCTCACCCCCTCCGCCCACCCGCGCCCTGACTGCTGGTGCCATGTCCGCCGAATCCCCGCGGCCGAGGGCCTAGGCCGGGGCGCGGGTCCCCCACCCCCACCCTGGGCCGCCCCGGCCTCCTCTTTTCCCGGGACCACCTCCGCCCCCCACGCATTGTGCGCGGGGACGTCACTCCGAGACTCCTCGGAAACGGATCAAAAGCGAACCGACCGCTGTTTTGAAAACGATGACCCTAGGGTTTTCCCAAAGGACCTGCGATTCCCTCCCACGAGAAGGAAAACATTCACCAACGTAAAACACAAGAAACAAACAAAAACCACCAAGCACGACAGGGCGCGGCAGCAGAGCAGGCCGGGGCTTTCGCCCAGTGCTCGCCCCGACACGCGGGGGTCGCCCTCCTCCTCGGGTCCTCGGGTCCGGGAAGCCCTGGTCGGTGGATCTTCATCTGGAGAAACGCGATGCCGTTTGCACGTAGTTTCTTAATCAGGTTTAGCCTTGGGAGCAGGGGAGAGGAGCGGGGGTCTGGGCGGCAGGGGTGGTCGGGCACCGCCTCCCGCAGCTTTCAGCCGCCCCCCCCCCGCCCCCGCAGGCGCAAACGCTGCACGCAGGTGCAGGTTCGGGGATCACCGCCTTGCGAGTGTTTGGAATCTACCTTTAGAACCCGTACCCTCTGGGCTTAAGGCGGCGGCAGGGACAGAGGCTGCTCCTCTGGGCCCCGGTCTGTGCAGGAATCCGGGGCGTCGGGGCTGGACCGGCTCCAGCAGGCAGGCAGACACCCCCAAAAGGTTCTTTTTGTGTGGGAAATGGCAACGTTGTGGGCCCCAGATCTGAAACTCTGCCTTCCATTTTACACGTTAAATCGCTGAAGGAGTGAGTACAACACTGCATGAAGCTTCAAAAGCTGCAAATATTTGAGCGGTTTTTGTGAGCGGAGCAGCTGCCACTCAGCTGGCTTTGACAGGCTGCCACGATTCTGTCACTTAATGGCGGGTGTTAGGCTAAGTGCAAAACACTCTGGCAAACAGATGTCAAACCCGCATCAATGGGGGCTGTGAAGTGGGGCTTTAACCCACGCGGAGGTCCCGCCCAGGCCGAGCGCCCCCTGCCAGGCTGCCCTCCACCTTCACACTGGGGAGGGCGCTTCTAAGGGGCCGCAACCAGAACGGGTCAGCTGGTCACCATCACACCAGACCCGGCCGTGCCTGTGAAGAGTGGCTGGGAGCCTCTTTGTGGGGTGTCCTCACCCCCGGGACCCAGGCCCTGGGCGTGGTCAAGGCGGGTTTCCTGCCTTCAGGGCAGGGAGCCTCCTTGGCCTTGGCCTCAGCCTCAACCACCCTCCCAGATGGCCAGGTCTTGAAGCCGACTAAGGCTTACACAAACTGCTGTGACCCGTGGCCCTGGTTCACAGGTTTTGGGAATACCTACTGCGTCTGAGTCAGTGCCCAATCCCCACTTCTCCCAGCCTCTGCAGAACCATCTACCCGCTTGGCGTTTATTTTGACTATATCACAAGACGTGATGGAAGGCAAATGTGTTCTTAGGAGGATAAAAAAGAAATTTCAGGCTTTCCTTCTCGACAGGTATATTACAAATTAACCAACTCTTGAAGCTGGTATCTATTTCAGACAGGACGCGGTTGCACCCACAGGCCTATGGGACCAGCCTGAGCCCCATTCTCGTGTTCTGTGAATGCATAGACAGCCATTGGAGCTTGTGACCAGATCTCCTTTCTTATATTTCCATTGACTGAACACAATCAGAGCACAACGCACCCCTCCCCAAACCCTGTGCAGAACAAGCCCTGTACAGGGGTGGGCGGAGCCCGAGCTGGACAGAGACCTGAAGCCCCACTGTGTCCGCTGATGCTAACACCGCGTTTTCCAAGGCCCACAGGAGTGATTGCGAAGGCGCACAGATGGAACTTTGGCCAAAGGAAAAGTGTCCGCGGTGGTGGCTGGTGGCGCCGATGCTCCCCAGGAAGGGGTGTGAGACTGGGAGGGCCCGGGAGACTTCCCCAGGGGCGACAAGCCTTTCTGGGTTGGGGAGGAACGCTGACTGCTTGGGGAAGAAGTGGGTGGGCAGGGGCTGCCCCATGGTCTCGTTCCCCGTGGTGCAACCATGCACTTCTGTGGGCTCAGGACCCGTGGGGCGGACTTGCAGGCTGGAGGGGACATGGGCGCCCTGCATACGTTGGCACCACCAGGGATCCAGGAGCTGGATTAAGCCTGAGATCGCTGTGGGCTGCTTTCCTCTTGTCGGCGCTCTGTGGCTCCTGCCTTCAGATGGGAGGTGCTGGCCAGCATCGACAGCGTACCTTCTCATTGCTGGAATTAGTCCCCTCCAAGAGTCCTTACCTTCAGGTCCCACCATTCTTTATTAAAGGAAATTATTTCACTCTCATGGCGGTGTTTTTCTATGCAGTTTATCCAAGGATTTAAATTGAACCAACTGGCAAAACCCAAGAAAATGAATGGCATGGGTTTACTGGACTTCTGCAGTCACGTTTAGCTGAACACAAGTTTCTCTTTCGTCTTCCCCTGTCCTATCCTCTCAGAGCCCAGCCCACATCGCGGACCAGATGGGTTCAGAATTGTAGAACAGGAGTGCAATTGGCAGATTGTAACATTCCCCAGGTCAGAGCTGGGCAGGGCCAATCTTTCGCTTTATTCCAACCCTGGAGTGTACAGTAGAGGCACAGAGTAGAATCACTGCACAACCTCGCCACATAGGTACAGGCTGTCAGTGGGAGAGTGCTGAAAATAATACACCGGAGCAGTGTGTGTGTGTCCGTGCAAGACAACACAGCACTGTGCTACAGATATATGTGTCTACAATATTACAACATAGCAGTGTGTGTGTGCATGCAAGACAACAAAGCACTGTGCTACACATGTGTGTGTCTACAATACAATGTAGCAGTGTGTGTGTGCGTGTGCGCGCATGCAAGACACCACAGCACTGTGTTACACATGCGCCTGTCTATAAAATAATACAATATAGCAGTGTGTGTGTGTCCATGCCGGACAGCGCAGCACTGGGCTACACATGTGTGCATCTGTAAAATAATACACCGTGCAGCACGCTGTGTGTATGGGCTGATAGCTACATACTGTCACGTCCCAGCATGCTGCTTGTGTGGTTGTATTCTAGAACGTATTAGAACAGGACAGTAGAGCATGCGTGTGCACGTATCCTGTAACACAGCAACATGTCACGTGTGTGTGTGCACAGCACAACAGTATGTTCCCATGAGCACTGGGCGTGCACTGCGGATCTGAAGGCAGATCCAGGCTCTGCGGTCACAGAGCCGGGAGAGCCGGGAGAGCTGAGCTCTGGCGGCTCCCCGATGCCGTCCTCTCCCTCTCGAGCTGCCCGCCTTTGGTTTCTCTTCCCAGTGATGCATCTTGCCCCCTGGTTGCCTCCTGGGCTGTGCTCTGTGGGGGAGCAGACGCTGACGGGCTCATCTCTTCCTGGCTTTGAGTCCCAAGGGCAAGGCCCGGCCATCGGTCTGAACGTCAGGTCAAGTCTGTGTATGTTGCTGGGCAGGTGACGTCACTCTCCTGGGGCTTCCATTTCCTAAGCTCAGGACCAGAGCAGCGCTCCATGGATCCTGGATCCCCTTTCCAGACCGCTAGCTTTGCGCTCCCGGAATCGAGTCCCGGCCTGAGTGTGGCCCCAGCGGAGCCCACTAGGGTTGCATTTCTCCGGAGAGGGTGTTCCGGTGGCCTCGCAGGAAGTGCCGTTCAGAGAGCAGCGGGAAGCCCTGAGCGTGTCCGATGTCCATCCCTGCAGAGCATTCTCTCTCACTCCTGTCCCGGGGCCGGGAGCAGGCAGGCGAGGGGACGAGGGGACGAGGGGACGAGGGGACGAGGGGACGAGGGGCGTCTGGGGCAGCCCTGGGGCACGAGGGCTTCCGGCTGCGGGGACTGGGAAGCTCCGGCAGAGCACAGGGTGTTAGGAACTCAAAGATTTCTTAAAGGAAAACAGTGTAGTTTACACCAAAATGGAATAAACCCCCTTTTGAGCAACAACAATCTGCATAAATGCTTTAAGAAAGCCTATAATTATGATAAAAATGTTGCTCAAAGTTAAAATTATGAAGCAATCAAGATTTATAAACACTCTCTCATCGACTTTTAATCACTCTTTCTTTTTTATATACAAACTGTACACAATATATGGTTGCAATATGTCATACTATACGTTTTATTTTCAGTAATTTAGCCGAGTAAAGTATATGTGAGGTGACACAGAGAAACTGGGTTACACATGCGTGTGATTATGAGCTGCGGCTGCTCACGGAGCACACACACATGCACACACACACATGCACACACACACATGCTCAAGAGATGGCAGACGTGTGCCTTCCCGGTGTCGGGTCTCTGGGAGATTCTAGCCATCAGCGCACCCTCTGTGATGGCTGAGGTGAGCCACGCACAAGCGCACCTAGAGTCCCTTGACCAGGAGCACACCCTGAGCTCGCCAGGCGCCGGCCGGATCCACAGACTCCTCGGCCTCTGTCTTATCTGGCAGGAGTGGCCTCACTTCAGTGTGTGGGAGAGAAGCAATGTGTGGTCTAAACGGCGAGTTTGCAGAAGCTGTGTGGAAAATTCCCATTCCAGGGTTTGAAAACGTTTAAGCTGAGATCGACGAGCTAGGCCCTAAGGACAGTCTCGACAGTGACAGACATGTGTTAATTGGCATATTTATGGCAGGGGTCCAAGGAAGATTCCAGAACTATTTCGAATAGTTTTGCACGAGAGCTACCTTCAACTAACAAGTGGTTTCCTGTGGCCCAGCCTGATCTCCTCTGGCTGCTGCTGACCCCCAGGACCCACTCCACTTCTGCTGTTCTTTTTAAAGATTGAGTGACTGGCTTGCACGGCAGAGAAAGGGAGAGACAGAGGCCCCTTCCGTCTGCTGTCTCACTCCCCCAAGGCCCGAGCATGGGAGCCGGGACTGGCACTCTGCTATGGCGATGGCTGTGCCTACTGGGCCATACGTGAGCCCCTCCCTCTTGACTTTCTGTCTCAGAACACCTGCCTAAGCCTTCCCCCCCCCCCAGGCTATGTTAGGGCTCTCTGTTACACTGGTTTGCTCTGTGCTCTTAACACATCATATCCATCATAATTTTTTTAAAAAAAGATTTTATTTATTTGAAAGGCAGAGTTACAGAGAAGAGAGGGAGAGATATACAGCAAGATCTTCCATCCGCTAGTTCACTCTCCAAATGGCTGCAATGGCTGGAGCTGGGCCAGACCGAAGCCAGGAGCCAGACAGGAGCCAGGAACTCCATCCGGGTCTCCCACACAGGTGCAGAGGTCCAAGCACTTGGGCCATCTTCTGCTTTCCCAGGTGCATCAGCAGAGAGCTGGATCAGAAGTGGAGCAGCTGGGGCTCAAACCAGCACCGTATGGGATGCTGGCATTGCAGGCGACGGCTCAGTGGGTTATGCCGACCCCACATCCATCACGTCGTAATGACAGGTTAATTTCTACTGCTGTTGTCTGAAGCTCTGCTTCTCCACAGATCCTCATCCTCGCGAGGGCAGGCAGCACGGTGCTTGCTCAGCGTGGTGCTCCTGGTGCCTAGCACTGGCGCACTGAGTGAGCGTTGCCGGAGCATACTCAACTCTCCACGATGGGGCAGCTGATGCCACAGCAGCGCCCCGGCTGCCAGGCAGGAGGCACCTGGGCTCTGGAGCGGACAGGGTCCCTGCAGGCAGGAGAGGCCATGCGGCGAGCCGAGGACAACGTCCTGGCCACGCTCTGAGGGATGGACCCGGGGAGCACTTGCCAGCCTTGGAGCTGAAAGAACAGCCGGAATCTGCAGGGTGGCACGGTGGAGAGGAGAGGGCGAGGGCAGAGGGGCGCCCCGAGTCCCGGTGGCGCTCCCGGGAGGCTGTGGCTGAGGGCCAGGCTGTCCAGGCACAAGCGAAGAGGAAGCACCGCTCCGCAGAGGGCAGCCGGGAGGGGCCGAGTGGGGACCTTCTCGGAGTTCCGGCGCTGCCGCGTGGGGTTGCCAGAGGTGCACGGGCACCTGTGGCGTCTGGGTCAGACTCCCATATGGGCTGGGCTCAAATGCTAGTGCTAAGATCTGTCCTCACCAAACCGGACGCCCGGCCCTGAGTGCACATGGGAGACAGTGAAATCTGACCAAGGCAGAGGAGCTGAGGAAACACGGGACTGCCACACGTGTATGCACATGGTGTAAAGCCATGACTGCACTAAGGACTCGGTAACTGAGCCGCGGCTGGTGCAAAGGCAGTGCTGGAGAGGGGAAGGGACAGAGCCAGGTCTCCACAGCACACTGTCCACCAAGTCCACCGTCAAGTCACCGCGCACTGAGAAGCGGGAAAACAGATTCAGGGTCGAGAGAAAAAGCAGTCCCCAGAAGTCAGCCCTGAGATGACCTAGAGAGGCACTTGGCAAAGACCTGGAGGAAACGACTCTCTTAACAGTGAAGATGGCCGGCCGGCGCCGCAGCTCACTAGGCTAATCCTCCACCTGCAGCACCGGCACACCGGGTTCTAGTCCCGGTCGGGGCGCCGGATTCTGTCCCGGTTGCCCCTCTTCCAGTCCAGCTCTCTGCTGTGGCCCAGGAGTGCAGTGGAGGATGGTCCAAGTCCTTGGGCCCTGCACCCGCATGGGAGACCAGGAGAAGCACCTGGCTCCTGGCTTCGGATCAGCGTGGTGCGCCGGCCGCAGTGGCCATTGGAGGGTGAACCAACGGCAAAAGGAAGACCTTTCTCTCTGTCTCTCTCTCTCTGTCCTCTCTGCCTGTCAAAAAAAACAAAACAAAAAAACAAAACAAAAAAACAAAACAAAAAAAAAACAGTGAAGACAGAGACAGATGGAAGTGAGGGACCGAACAGCACAGCAAGGGCAGGAACAATCCAGGAGGTGGACGGGCGACAGCAGGAAGCGTCAAAGAAGGAATAGAGCCTCAGGGAGCTTAGGATGACATTAATATCATGGGCCTGTGAGTAATGTGAAATGTGAGTGGGATCATGGGTAATATGAAATGTGAGTGGAATCATGGGTAATATGAATTGTGAGTGGGCCTGTGGGTAATATGAATTGTGAGTGGAATCATGGGTAATGTGAGTGGAATCATGGGTAATATGATGTTGTGAGTGGACCTGGGGAGCACGGAACCTTCAGTGCCCTTGGGCCCAACCGGCTCTCACGAGACAAGCGGGGAAGGAGGGTCGGGGCCCTCGGCGTCTCCCTGCCCTGCTGCTGCTGTGGCCCAGAGGGCTACGGCACAGCTGGGGGCAGGTTTTCTCCTTAAAACGAAGCCTGAGTGCTGACTGTGCTGCTTTGAACTCCTGCAGAGAGCCACATGGTGGCCTCAAGCTCCCCTTTCAAGCCAGAGAGCCCCATCATTCAGAGTGAAGCTCTTGACAGATGACATCGTCACGTGGCGGTCACAGCAAGGCTCCCACGTGCTGGTGCCGGCTTTATTCCCGCAGTGGCACATGGCAGCGGGGCACCGCTTCTGTGCGTGCCCAGATCAGTGAGTTCCTAAACATCGCGCTGAGCAGAGCAAACCAAATACAGAAACGCACAGACGCCCTGGCCAAGATTGCGCGGACTGACCCACGGAGTCGGGGGTGGGGCGGCTGTGGGTGCTGGAGAGGCCCTGGCCCTTGTCTGGGTGCTGACGCCCGGGCGGGTGGCCCACTCATCACCCGAGCGTGTTTCCTGTGCGTGATACTCAGCAGAAGCTCTTGTACCACTATGATGGGGGAGGTGCCGTGGCGCCGTGGGCTCAGCGGCTGCTTGGGGAGCCTGCAGCCCGCATTGGAGGGCCATTGGAGCTTTGGCTACTCTGCTTCTGATCCAATTTCCTTCTAACTTGCCCAGGAAGGCAGTGGACAAAGACCCTAATAGTTGGGTCCCTGCCAGCCACATGGAGCCCCAGAGGCGTTCCAGACTCCTGGCTTCGCCTGGCCACCCAGGCTGCTGCAGGCATTTGGGGAGTGAACTCTGCCTAAAACACGACAGTGGGCGTTAAAGCCGCAGTAACACAGTGGGTCATCTATGACTACTTGAGTTCGCAGAGAAGGGGACTTAAGGATGAACTTATTTTGGTGGAACAAGTTTTGAAATCTGTACCCATTTTTTTTTTCCATAATAGGCCTTTTCCAGGAAGTTCTAGAAATTCCCTTGATGCTAAGTTGTCTTGCTGCATTGCGGCAGCAAGAGAGACATCAGAGAGCGCGGTGAGAGGTGACCAGGACTGATGGCTGCCCCGCACGGGGAGGAAGAAGTGCCAGGAGCCGCAGAGCGAGAGAACGGAACCTCAGCGGGGGCAGGGTGACATTTACAGAGGGGAGGGGAACTCCACGTGGGATCGATTGAGTCTTTCATCTCCACATGGCCAACGTCCCGTGGAGTCCAAAGCGAGTAACACCACACGCGTGTGGACGCCGAGACGACGGGGCACGGGGTCAGTGACTTTAAACGCCCGTCAGCATTTCCTTTCCTAATGAGGTCAAGTACAGCGTGTCTGTGTAGGAGAAAAGTCAGGTGCAGAACTCCCGGCTCACGCCAAGCGGTGCAATTCCGGGTGTGTGGGGCTGTGAGGACGCAGGTGCAGGTCAGAGGGGGTGGTCTCTGGCACTCGGTGATGGTGAGCACCGAGCTGGGGGGAGGGGTGTCTGGTGAGCTGCATGGCTTGCTCGGCTTTCGAATCTCTTAGGTGTGAATTGGAGAACTGGAGCTTCCTGATGTTGCGAAATCCAGGGAGGGGAAACACCCAGCGCTGTGTGCCTTCTGGAGCCCCATTCTGCCCACGACCTGGTGACCCCAGCAGGCAGGGAGGTGAGACCCTGGCTGAGGATCGCCCGTATTCAGCACTGGTGACGGCTTTCACCGGGCCACTGTCCCACAGCAGTGACTTCTGGCACCGAGCATGGGGGAACAGGTTCATGCGAGCTCCAATGCTGATGTGCAGAACCACTGGACACAAGTCCATG
Source organism: Sylvilagus bachmani (assembly GCA_015711505.1). NCBI lineage: Eukaryota > Metazoa > Chordata > Mammalia > Lagomorpha > Leporidae > Sylvilagus > Sylvilagus bachmani. The sequence continues at coordinate 116,997,548 of CM027393.1, read as the reverse complement.
CCTGCTTCCGTCCCACGTTCCAGCAGGTGGTACTGGCTTGGCTTCTTATGAATCTGTTCATTTTTGTTCCTACGACGTAGTACTAAATGAAAAGCAATGCTTTCTTTGGCTCTGCATCAAACCACCCCAATGTATCCCCAAGATCATCGGAGAGAGAGTCCGTCAAAGGGATAGAGGGTGTGACCTCAGCTTGCACAGGACTCTGTGGTGATGGGGACTGTCCACCGCCACAGCCGTGGTGACCACGCACTGGATGTGTGGCTGATGCAAGTCAGAGAGCAGAGCTGTGTTTCTAATTTGCTTATTGACTTATTTGCCAGGGCAATGGAGAGAGGGAGGGAAGAGA
>CM027393.1:116981082-116996702 GCA_015711505.1 Sylvilagus bachmani | reverse complement strand
AAAAGAAACGAACACACTCAAGTTGGAGAGAATGAATTAAAGCATTTGCTGATGACACGATCCTATATGTAGAAAGCCCCAAAGATTGCACCAAAAGACCTGTTAGAATACATGAACTCGGCCACGTTGCAGGAGACAGAAGTCAGTAGCCTTTCTATGCTGAAATAATTTAAAAAGAAAACATCCCGCTGATGACAGCATCAAAAATAATCAGGAATAAATTCAAACAGGGAAGTGAAAGACGTGTACCCTGGAAACGACAAGCCATCGAAGAGAGAACTTGAGACGCGGGCACTCACCAGGGAGAGGCAGCCCATGTTCACTGACTGGAAGAACTGATGCTAAGATGCCCGTGCTACCCGACGTGGTCTATAGCTTCAATGCAACCCCCTAGCAAAATTCCAATGCCATTCTTCATAGAAACAGAAAAAAATCCTAAAATTCATATGGAACCTCAAAGACCCCTCCACCCCCAAATAGACAAAAAACAGCAAGAAAAGCAAATCATGCTTTCTGGTTTCAAGTTGTTGCAAAACTGTATCAATCAAAACTGTATGGTACGCCACACAAACACGGCAAGCAGACAAAGTGGCCCAGAATTAACCGCTAGTGTTCCAGCCAGCTCCGGAGGGCACGGTGCGGAAGGCCCATGTCTCCGCGGTCAGTGCTGGGTCAGCTGGGTCAGCTGGCTTTCCACGTGCAGAACGAAGCCGGGTTCTCACCTCACACCCCCCGCAGCGGCCGACTCGACATGGACAGAAGACGCCCGTGTGGGAGCTGAAGCCACAGAACGCCTGAGGGGGCCTCATCGAGGGTCTCGGCGTCAGCCCTGGAGCCCAAGCTCACTGGCAAGAGTAGGCGCAGGCGAATGGGAGGTTACCCGGCTGCCGACACAACACGAGGGCGCCCAGCTGCGGGTCGTAACCAGAAGGGACGAGAACTCTCACAGCTCACCGCGGAAAGACGAGCAAGCCGACTGCACCTTGAGCAAGGGACCGGAGCACACACAGCTGGAACAGCAGCCAGTGACGAGGTGCTCAGAATCTGATCGCCAGGGCAGCACACGCGGGAGCCACTGTGACGGCACCACTACCCGCGGGACCAGGAGGAGGTGCCGCGAGCCGGGGGGGGGGGCGGCAGGGAGGTCCCTCCAGAAATGAAGCCACGCCTACCACGGGAAAGGAGCCGCTGCCCGCAAGGACACCTGCACTCAGGGTCACTTCGGCAGCAGCCACAGCCACCAAGGCCGGGAGAGTCGAGGTGTGTGGACCGGACGGTGGATGGAGCCCCAAGGGCACGGGAGCTGCATGCGGCTCCTGGAACAGCCACGTTCAGCCCCCAGCGGGAAGTCTTGTCAGTGTCCACCACGTGGGCTGGCCGAGGACACGGCGCCAACAGAAGCTACAGCAGTGTGGACCCACCCATGCCTGCAGTCTCACAACCAGCAGGTCCAGTGTGTGGAGAGGGTAAGACAGAGGCTGCCATGGGCGGGGCTGGGCAGGGACGACACAGAGCGGCAGGTGTGTGGGCGAGCAGGTGCCCTGTGGTGGGCAAGCAGGCACCTGGCACAGGGAGCTGGTTCACTCCCCAAACGGCAGAGCAGTGCTCACTGTTCACACCACCACACGGCACAGCGCCAATCACTGTGTTCACACCCCCACATGGCACAGAGCTGGTCACCGTTCACACCACCACACGGCATAGACCTGGTCACTGTTCACACCACCACACGGCACAGAGCGGTCACTGTTCACATCGCCACATGGCACAGCGCCAGTCACTGTGTTCACACCCCCACATGGCACAGAGCTGGTCACCGTTCACATCACCACATGGCACAGAGCTGGTCACTGTTCACACCACCACACGGCACATCTGTGCACGCGGAGTCCCCGTTCCTGGTGTAGGGGTGCTCGCCACTCTGGGGCCATGTGCCTGTGCAGACTCCGTCTGCTCCAGCGACAGTCCCCGTCCAGCGGCCAGGCTGGTCCTGCTCTCCACCTCAGACGCAGCCCAGGTACTTCCTGCCATGCCGTGCCTTCTCTCCACTCACGACGAGACACCGAGACCCAGGGAGCAGCACAGAGCCACCCAGGAGCACCCACGAGCAGGGCACAGTGCTGGGCTTGGGGGCCCCTGCCGTGGCTCCATGTTCCCACTGACCCCTGGAAGAGGGGCCCACACACAGCCATCCTGCTGTGCTCGGTCACCCCGGCTGTGTGCCGACTCCCAGCACATCCTGCTCGCGCTCAGTGAGGGTGGCAGAGCGAGGCACGCTGGGAATGGGTGGGTTTGAGTTCACTCGTTCCAAACAAAAGCAAGATGACGGGAAAAGAAACTATGCATGTGTGCAATAAAAACCTCGAGGAGTGGATTCTCTTTTTATTAAGGCAGATAGTGGGAACCAAGCATCCAACACAGAACCACGTATCTAACGCGGGTGCACTCCAGGATCTTGGCCTGTGGTGGGGGACCACACGTCCAACACAAAACCACGTATCCAACACAGGTGCACTCCCGAGTCTCAGCTCACAGCTGGGGACCATGTATTCAACATGGGCACCCTCCCGGATCTCAGCCTGACTGGGGGACCACACGTCCAACACAGAGCCATGCATCCAACATGGGCGCACTCCCGGATCTCAGCCCGTGACCGGGGACCACACGTCCAACACAGAACCATGCATCCAACATGGGCGCACTCCCGGATCTCAGCCTGACTGGGGGACCACACGTCCAACACAGAGCCATGCATCCAACATGGGCGCACTCCCGGATCTCAGTCCGTGACCGGGGACCACACGTCCAACACAGAACCATGCATCCAACATGGGCGCACTCCCGGATCTCAGCCTGACTGGGGACCACACGTCCGACACAAGTGCACTCCCGGATCTCCACAGGCAGCAGGCAGGGAAAATGGGCACACAGAGCACAGGGTACTTGAAGAAACTCTCGACTGGACTCGAGGGCCAGCAGGAGACTGGAGTAAAGTGGGGAGGACAGAAGATGACAGGGGCTCTGGCAACACGCCGTGGAAGAGAAGCGCTCCTAGACCAGCAGGGTCTAATGCTGCCTGCAGGACTTGGGAGCTGAGGCCCAGGAACCCCCTGCACCCGCCCCTGGGCCTGAGAAAGGGGGAACCTACTCACAGCAGCCTGGACAGGCACCCAGCAGCTGCTCAGGGCGCTGCTGCTCCCTGACAGCCCCTGTTCCCCTGAGTGAGCCTCGCCTCTCATCCTCTCATGGCACGCCCTCCCCCGGGCACCATGAGACCTGAGCCAGCACTGCACGTGGGCAGGAGAGAGCTCTCAAGAAGCCACCAAGCTGCCGAGGGGAGGGTCCCGTGGCCCTATAGGTGCGCTGCTGGTGTGTGAAACCCTGCAGACCCGCCAGGCACCGGCGCAACCTGGTGCAGCGCCCAGGGCCCCAGGTGCGTGGGCTCTTTCTCACTGGCAGCTTCCCATGGGGAACACAAGTCTTTTCTTTCATCCAGAACCTGCCGCGCCAGGCAGGCGGCTCTGTGCCTACTCCGGGCGGCACAGGGCCGGCGGGTGGCGGGTGGGGCTCTGAGTCGGCACTGGCTTCCTAATTCGATTTAGCACATTTGTAAAATAACCACGCCATGGATACAATGTGGAACCACCACAAACACAATGTACCACGCATCAGCGACATAAAAAACACATGGTAAATACATTATAATTATTGGTTAAGATACAGCCAAGACAGTTCTTGCCTTCTGAGCGCTCATTTCATTGTAAGAGCATTAATAAATAATTATATTGCAGCCACGCCGTCTCCTCCGTGGCTTATTAAACAGTAATAAAGTGATCAACAACGGGTATAAACAGGACCTCACACCTTGCGGATACTGTGGCGTTGCTGAAGGAACTCGTGGCGAGATACCAATATCCTCAGCTATCAATCCCCGTTGGCCGCACACGCACGCTGCGCTTGTCGACCTACCCCGTTCTGCCACAGGCGCTCATCACCAGAAGCCCGGCCCAGGACGCAGCTGAGCGGGAGCCGCGGGGCTGGCACGGACCTGAGCGTCTCACAATTCTGTACATTTTCAGCCTTGTTTTGCTTTTGCCTGAATGGAAGCCAAAAAGCTTTCAAAACCTGCATTCACCAAAAAACCGAGTAAACCGCCAAGGCGTAAATTGAATTCTAAAGATCAACTGCAGCTCCAGTCATTGTTAGCGTTCATTGTCTTTGTGCAAAAAAAAAAAAAAAAAATGGATTTCTGGTCGGAAATGTGACTGCCTGCGCGCTGACACTCGGCGGAGTGGGCTCCAGGCCGTGTGGTGACAGGACGTTTTTCTTCCTAAGATTTTCACTCCGTGACTTTGTCTTGTGGAGAACGCAGGTTTTATTCCTGACATCTAACTGAAAAATGGCTTTTAGTAAAATCCTGCACCATCCCAAGTTGCCCGAGATGTGGGTGCTGCTTCCTGCCCACGCCCGGCGGGGCCACAGGTGTGTGTCCAGCCGCGAGGGGGGCAGGGACTTAACAGCAGGGCACAGGGCAGCCCACAGCCCCGCCCCCATTCTGCCCCAGTGCGGTTGGGAGGCGTGGTCTCTCCTCCACTGAGCCCCTGCCATCGAGCACACCTGTTCCCTCCAGGACCCCCGCAGGCCAGCCCCTTCCCCACCTGCCAGTGAGCACACCTGTTCCCTCCAGGACCCCCGCAGGCCAGCCCCTTCCCCAGACCCTTGCTCGAGCTGCTTCCGTGTTCCCTAAGAGCTGCGTCGGGCTGTTCCCCACCTCGCCTACATCAGCAATTCTTAAATGGGGCACACGGGGGACCTGAAACCTTGACAAGGGGCCCCAAGACCGAAACCGCCCTCCCACAAACGCAGGGCGTCCCCCGCCTGTCCCCCCAGTGGGCGTTTTGGCGCTCCCTCGGGGCGGACCTGGCGGCCTGTGGGGCACGGCTGCAGACCCCGGCCGCACACCTGGTGATGCCCTGTGGCTGGGGACCGGGTGCTGCTGACCTCGCCACGTGGGGTCCCGGAGCCCAGGGTGAGGGAGGAGCATCCTTCCTGAAGTGGAAGTGACCCCCCGAGGCAGGACGGTCCTCACTTCTCTCGCTGGACAGGCGCCGGGCTTCTAGAGTGCTTTCTGACAGCAGCTAAGCCGAGCGCCCCACTCTGCGTCTGGCTTCGTCCCAGAGAGACTACCGACCCTCGAGTGCTCAGATCTTGAGGATGAGACAATTTGATCCCGGGTGTCCCTGGCGGGCACGTCGGCTTGAACCAACTCGACGTGCACACAGGCGCTCACTAGTGTGGGTTGTGAACCGCTTGTCTGATATCACGCAGGCGCCTCAGGCACGCGGGACGTGCGCAACCCCCTGACTGGGCTCTGGGGTAAATTTTAAGTGTTACTTATTAGCAAAAAAAAAAAAAAAAAAAAAAAAACCACTCAAGAAAAGGTACGGGTTTGCTCCCAGGGCACAGGTGTCTTCGCCCGTGGGAATCCTGCTGGCTGCTCACGCCATGGGCTCTGCACGTGTCTTCCAAGTGCATTGGGGAGAACGCTCCAAGATGAATGTTTTAGTGATCCTGCTGAGTTCATGATTTTCAGACATTAATATTCTCACTAATTTTAGCTAAAAAATTCTTTACACTTCACAGGGTTTCCTTTCTCCCCAACGTCCTCCTATGCGCTCCAAGTTAATTCTCTTATGTCTTCCAGTGATCACAAAAGGACGTGATACTTTCAGCCGGAGGCAGCTGAAGCCAGCAGGAGTTAAAAGTTAGCAGAGGGGCCAGCGCTGTGGCACAGTGGGCGAAGCCTTTGCCTTCAGTGCCGGCATCCCACATGGGCGCTGCTTCGAGTCCTGGCTGTTCCACTTCCGATCCAGCCCTCTGCTATGGCCTGGGAAGGCAGTGGAAGATGGCACTTGGGCCCCTGCACCCACCTGGGAGACCTGGAGGAAGCTCCTGGCTCCTGGCTTCAGCCTGGCCCAGCCCTGGCCCTTGTGGCCATCTGGGGAGTGAACCAGCGGATGGAAGACCTTGCTCTCTCTCTCTCCCTCTGTCTGTAACTCTACCTCTCAAATAAATAAATAAAATCTTAATAAAAAAAGTTACCAGAAAGCTCATTGCCAATGTCGTCCTAACCCTAGGCAGGGCAACACCCACACATCTCTAGTCAGTGCTGTGAGGCCTTGGGCTGAGACAGGCTGCAGAAACGGAGTGGCTTCTCCACGGCAGGCACATGCCGACAGCAGGTGCCTGCCGAGTGTGCAAAATTGTGCCTGACGGCAGAGAGCCGCCACCAGCCACTGCCATCCCTCAGGGCGAAGTCCTCCAGGCGGCCACAGATGTCTGAAGCTGCCAGTGTGAGCTCGCTGGCTCGGGCAGGCAGGTGCTGGGTCCGGGGGCAGCCTCCAGCTCCGTTCCCAAGGAGCAGCCCAGTGGCCCAGGTGATCGATGCCCCCATGTGTGGCAGGTGCCACTCCTGCAGGCTCTCTGGCCTAACTAACCATTCACACAGCGCTGGGTGTTCCGGTGACGGCTAATCTCAAATTCGTGTTTCACTGAAGAGCGACTTGGGCACTGGCAGTGCGCAAGCGGTGACTTTCACCCTGGGCCCGCGGAGGACAAAGCTCCCTGCTGGGAAGTGAGCGTCCTTCCCAAAGCCCATCACGAGTGGATCTGGAAGACAGTTATTTTGGTGCCTAGACAGTCTGAAAGCCGGGGCATGGGTTTTCCGTAAGACCTGGCTAATCCTCTGCCTGCGGTGCCGGCACCCCGGGTTCTAGTCCCGATTAGGGTGCCAGATTCTGTCCTGGTTGCTCCTCTTCCAGCCCAGCTCTCTGCTATGGCCCGGGAGTGCAGTGGAGGACGGCCCAGGTGCTTGGGCCCTGCACCCCATGGGAGACCAGGAGAAGCACCTGGCTCCTGGCTTCGGATCGGCGCAGCACACCGGCCATAGCAGCCATTTGAGGGGTGAACCAACAAAAGGAAGACCTTTCTTTCTGTCTCTTTCAACTAACTCTGCCTGTCAAAAAAAAAAAAAAAAAGACCCATTTTGCACGAGCTTTCTGCAGCCCCTCAGCTCCGTGGATTTCAATTTCTCTTACACGGAAGCACCATCGAGTCCAGGCTCCCCAGCTCCCAGCAGCCCCTCCCCCGGTCAGCCGCCCAGCGCTCTGCTGGTCCTCAGCCCTTGCTGGACCAGGGTCAAAGGTCATCCTGCACCAGAACTCAGTGCTACGGAGACGCTGCTGGGGTCTAGAAACCCGCTTTCTGTTCACAAACATGGACAGACTTGGTTCATCCAGGGCACTTCCCTGGGAGTGGTCCTGGCTCCGATGCGCCTGGTGAGAAGTGTGGCACGACTGCCCACAGAGACGGTACCTTGTGGGCTGCCATGGGGCGGCTGCTAGTCACAGACTCCTCCCTGCAGGCCGCAGCCACCCGCTGCTCATCACGGGGTCCCAGCACTGCAGTCCAGATCTTCTGGCCCTGGGACTGTGCAGCAGCAGCTCCACTTTGCCCAGTTTTTTTTTTTTTTTTTTTTAAGATTTATTTGTTTGGAAGTCAGAATTACAGAGAGAGAAGGAAAGAGATATTTTCCATCCTCTGGTTCTCTTCCCAAATGGCCACCATGGTTGGGGTTAGGACAGGCCAAAGCCAGGAGCTTCTTCCAGGTCTCCCATGTGGCTATCGGGGCCTCTGCACTCGGGCCATCTTCCACTGCGTTCCCAGGCCACAGCAGAGAGCTGGATCTGCAGTGGAGCAGCCGGGACTTGAACCAGCGTCCACGTGGGGTGCTGGCGTCGCAGGGGACGGCTTAGCCTGCTGTGCCACAGTGCCGGCCGCTGCCCCGCAGTTCTGGAGGAGTGGTGCAGCCTCGCCTTTCTGTTCTCTCCACGGAGGGTTCTGTGACAAGAGCATCCGGGCGGCCTGCGGCCAGCTACACTGGGCTGCGAGCCATGGGAGGCACAGGTGCGTCCGCCAAGAAGGGAGCCGCCGTGTTGCTTAGTGGTGCGAATCGCTCATGCGCTTGTTGTTCTGACTGACTGGTCCGCTCGCACATATGGAAAGATCCAATGAAGCCCATTAAACAGACTCATCACCTCGCCAATTGGTCATTTCTTTGTTGTGAGAACTTTCAAATCTGCTTTGGAATCTTGTTTGAATCCCGAATCACAAGAAGCCCAGGGCTCTGACTGTGGTGGGGGAGAGGGGCTTCTCCTGAGCCTGCATCCTCAGCCCAGTCCCCTCCTGGCCACGCCCACCAGGAGTGTGCAAACCCCAGGCTCTCCAGGAAGGGGGCCAGGGCTGCAGGGGACCACGTTCCAGCTCAGCAGCAAGGGGCCACAGCCAGAGGCCCTGGACAGCTCTCACACGCTGGTCTGCACCTGCCACGCCCCAGGCTGTGGGGAGCGTTCCGGGGATCCCGAGGGCACTGGGGGTCACGGGGAGGAGGCGGATACTGTGGAAAGCTCCCTCGCGTTAGAAGGGAGAGGGGGTGAGGATGGCTGCCGGCTGGGAGCTAATGGGGTCTGCTGTGTCTCCAACAGAGATGAGAGCCAGGCAGACCCCAGAGCTGGGGTCATCCCAAGTACCCCATCCCGGGGAGGATGCCTGCCCTCCTGCCTCACCCATGACGTGGCATTCCCCACTCCTGCAGCGCCCAGGCCCCCTTACGCGGGAGAAAGCGACCACACAGGCAGCTGGACAGCTCCGGGCTGCCCGCCTGAGCAGGAACCATAGGGTGCCAAAGAGGGGCGCGGCCCCACCTCCCTCCCACAGATCCCAGGAGGATCCCGCTGTGGCCGCTGGGAAGGGGAGAGGGAGGCGGCCCACGCAGGAGGAGGGAGGGGGCCGCTGAGACACTTCTCAAGTGGAAAGGGACTCGCAACGTAAGAAGCGGACACTCAGAAGGCCACTGGGGGTAGCGGCCTTTCTAGATTTTAAAAAGAACCGCTCATTTACACACTGCGGTCAAGTACGGCTGTGCTCGGTCTTCCTGGGTCCTGATAAAGCTCGTGGGATCAGACTCCTAGAGAGCCAGGGTCCAGACTCGCGCAGCATGACGCTCGCCACGCTGCTCACACGGCAGCGCTGGTGGCTGCAGGTTCCGCTGTGACCGCAGACGGAACCTGGGTCTGTGGCAGACGGACAAGCATAGCCCCGGGTCTCCACGCGCCCGAGATAGACTCGTGTTTCCGTACAAGCTGAGGGCACCTGGCCTAGGTGCCTACCCCACGGCTACAAAGAAAGAAACCGTAGAAGAAAGAGCAAAAGCGCGCGTGTGCGAAACGCACCCAGGTGCATGGAGGCGAGCGTTCTCTTCTCCAGCCGCACACACCACTGAGTGGGAGAAAAGCGGACGGCGCCCTGGGAGCCGCTCCTCTGAAAGGCTCTCTCCACGCTAATCCCCGCGCCCACCGCTTAATTACATCACACTCAGTCGGACACGCGTGTAATTAGACCCTGGAGCGGTTCGCAGTCGGATCACTTAAAGGAACCTTGTTAATGGGCTCTGGGAGGCCCCTTTAATACTGCCGGTGTCATAACTTCTAATTACTGTAATCATCAGGGCTCTGTCACTCACGCTGGGGGTGACGGTCCCCAGCACTTACGGCATGGCAGAGGCCAGCACCGCTCTGCCAGGGGCTCTCACCCAGTTGCTCAGGGTCATAGGAGCCCTGGCCCCCAGAAACCTGGTGATTGCTGGTAGGTGGCTGTGACGGGCTCCCCCAGGCTGCTGTCGCCGGGCGGCGTGTCCACTCTGCCCCGGGAGCTGCTCCTGACATGTCTGTGGGCAGCCATGGGTGACATCTCGGGGTCCCACCTGCCCACCAAGCAGCAGCCACATCCCATGGAGTGGCACCAATACTTTCTTCTCAGCTGCCACCTGCCGCTACCCCACCATGGCAAGAGACCAGAGAACCCTGCTGCTCTGAGGAGTCTGTGGGAGAGGGCGAGGTCAGGGGAGGCAGGTGGCAGGATGGGGAGGGGGTGGGTCCTGTGGAACCCAGATAATGGGGAGGGAGGGGGTGGAGTTGGGAGTGAGGAGGGAGAGGATCATGGGGGATGGGGAAGGGGATGGGGTGAGGAGGGAGGGTGTAGGGGATGGAGGTGGGGGTGAAGAGGGAGGGGATGGGGTGAGGAGGAGGGGGTGGGGGATGGGGTGAGGAGGGAGACAGGGATGTGGGATGGGTGAGGAGGGAGGGGTGAGGGTGAGGACAGAGAGGATCACGGGGGATGGGAGGGTGAAGAGAGAGGGTGAGGGTGAGGAGGGAGAGGATCATGGGGGATGGGGTGAGGAGGGAGGGGATGGGGTGAGGAGGAGGGTGTAGGGGATGGAGGTGGGGTGAGGAGGGAGGGGATGGGGTGAGGAGGGAGGGGTAGGGGATGGGGTAGGAGGGAGACGGGGATGTGGGATGGGTGAGGAGGGAGGGGTGAGGGTGGGACAGAGAGGATCCTGGGGGATGGGGTGGGGAGTGCTGAGTCCCGTGGAACCCTGGGAAGGAGGAGGACCTGCGCATGGGACCGAGCGTGGGGCCGCAGCTGTGCCTTACTTGAGGCTGTGACACAGAGGGCTGTGGGGCAGCTCAGGGCAGCCCAGGGTGACAGGTGTTTGCACTGTGTCTGCAGGGTGGCCTGGGCCTGGCGGGAGGCGGCCTCGGGTTGCTGTGCTCTCAGCGAGTCTCGTCCACCCGCTCCGGCCACATCCTGCTCCCGCTGCACCGGGGCCTCCGAGGCCTGCGGCTGGTTCCCCCACCCCGCCCAGGACGCAGCTTCTTTTTCAAAGCCAGCATTCACGAACACACAAGTACCTTCTCGACGCCCGTGGGCCTCTGCATTTGAGCAGGAGCCACCGTACCTGAGACCCCTTGCAGCAGAAATCCCACACACGGCCCCGCGCCCGGCTCCGGCTTTGAGAGTTTGGGAAACATGATCTGCTTATGGCCCACGTGAGCCCAGCACGGGGGCTAAGCGGGAGCCCACTCTGGGCGTCCTGTCCTCCACGCGCCAGGGCGCCTCGTCCTGTCCACCTGCACGGAGGGGCTGGCCTGGCACTGCAGGCCTGCGACCCTCCTCACAGCTCAGGGCAGGTGTACAGTCGGAGCCCAGGGAGGGGGCGGAGCTGGCGCCAAGGAAACCGCCTGGGGTGCAGGGCGTGTGCACAGAACCCGGCCTCGCCCTCGAAGCAGCGCCAGCCTCCAGGGTCCTTTGCAGAAGGAGCGGACGTGAGAAAGGCCACGGCGTATAAGTGGCTCCCTCTGGGCGGCGCCGCCAGCACCACAGCCCGGCAGGTGAACCCGCACCAGTGCTCAGTGCTCCCCAGGTTCAGCAGAGTTAGGGCCACACAGGAGAGGCGGCCAGGCTCTGCCACGAGTCCCCTGCATCGTGGAGGCTCCAGACGCCCCCAGCTCTGGCTGAATACATCCACAGGCCACTGAAGCCCCATGCGTTTACGGAAGGCATCTCGCTATGGAGGCAGCGCCACGCCAGCTTTCCACACTCCGCCTCGGAAGTGCCATGCATGGCAACCCAGACCGCGTTGGTCAAGCCCCCCGGTGGCAACTACTGGAGGCTGTGGACAATGTGCCTTGCTGCCTTGGGGGCCACACACGTGGCCCCGGGCCTCTGCGCTCCAGGAGCCCCCACACACGCTCACGCACGGTGCTAGCCTTTCCTGCCGTCTGCAGGTGTTGGCTCACAGCCGCGTGGTCCCCGTGCCCCTGCCCTACAGCCTGGCTTCAGTTCCCAGGACGTGCAGGTCCCAGCTCCCCTCTGCAGGTGACCAGCTCCTGTCACCTTTGCTTACAGTAACTTCAAAAAAATTAAAAATAACACAGACCCTGCAGAGCATGACAGGGGTCATCCTGGGGACCCCCAGTCTCTGCCTGTACAGGTGAGGGGGTGATGGTGGCTTCACGGCCGCCACTCCTGTCCCAGGTCTCGGACTGGGGGCGACCCGCGCATGCGGTATGTCACCGGCACGCAGCCCTCCTTCTACAATCTCTGATTTCCACCCCAGCTTCTGTGCCTGGGCTCAGGACTCCCTTAGGGACCAAAAGGTCACCATGGCACCAGACGGGAAGCCCAGGTGTTGGGCAGGAGGCCGGGGCTGAATGGCCCCATGGGTGATGCCTGAGCAACCCAGAGAGCAAACGGCTGGGTCCCTCCCACCCGACCCCTGCGCCTCTCCTGTTGAGAGGCCGAGGATGCGTGGCCTCGACCAGGGTCAGCTGGACCTCTACTGAGGGCGGGGGCTCCAGTGGCCGCCGGGGTTGTGTGCACCGTCCCGGCGACTCCTCACGCCAACCCCTTGCCACCCCGTTTTCCAGCTGAGGAAAGAGGGAGCCAGGGAGGATGAGAAGCTGCCCGAGGTCACAGGGCCGGAGCGGGCAGGCGGGAGTGCCAGGCCATGGCGTTGGTGGTGTCGGCTGCCCTGGGGCCCGAACTCCTCTGCCCTGTTCTCTTGGATCCGACCGCCAGCCTGTGTACTCCACGGCATACGGCGTTGTACACGGTGTCTTCATGAACCCCTGCCTGGCTCTGTCTGACCTGGTTCTGAACCCACCTCTCTCCTCGCTGGGTCTGGGGGTCGGTGCTTCGGCATAGCCATTGAAACTGCTGCCTGTGACGCCTACCTCCCATGGTGGGGGCAGCTGCTCGCTGCCGATCCAGCTCTCTGCTGATGTGCCTCGGAAGGCAGCCGAAGACAGCCCAGCTGCTTGTGTCTCTGCTGCCCACATGGGAGACCTGGACAGAGCTCCTGGCTTTGGCCTGGCTCAGTTCCGGTCTTTGTGGCCATTTGGAGGGTGAACGAGTGGACAGAAGCACATGATGTCTTTCCGATTCTGCCTTTCAAGAACTGAATCCATTTTTTAAAACAATTTTTATTTATTTGAGAGGTAAAGTCACAGAGAGAGGTAGAGACAGAGAGGTCGTCCATCTGCTGGTGCACTCCCCAGATGGCTGCAAGGGCTGGAGTTGTGCCAATCCAGAGCCAGGAGCCAGGAGCGTCTTCCAGGTCTCTATGTGGTGCAGGGCCCAAGCACTCGGGCCATCTTCTACTGCTTTCCCAGGCCATAGCAGAGAGCTGGATCAGAAGTGGAGCAGCCGGGACTTGATCCGACGCCCATAGGGGATGCTGGCACTGAAGGCAGAAGATTAACCCACTGTGCTACAGTGCTTCTCCCGCTCCCAAAATCCATTTTTAAAGCAAACAGAACAGAGAAACCTGTGGGTCCAGCTTCCCTCTGTGGAGCAGGAGCAGGGACACAGCTGGAGCAGTGCCGTGATGCCCACAGCTCGGTGAGGGTCCACGCGGTGCACGGAGCAGGGGACGGTCACCCGCAGGGGCCTGGGGCAGTGGGCAAGGCCCAGCCTTCCAGCCTCGGCACCGGCTCTAGAGCAAACGGTGTCTCTGGAGTGCCGAGGAAGACATGCTCGGCCGCTGGAGCATGCTCTCCGGGGCCCCTCCTTGCTGGGGAGGTGGTCAGTCCCATGCAGTCTCACAGAGCGGGGGCCGGGAGACAGGACCCCAGGGAGAGGACGCAACCCTGGACAGTGCTCACCCAGGAAGGTTCCAGAGGCAGCGCCCAGCCCCCCCGGGGCGCTGGGCAGAGGCAGGCTTTGATAACCGCTCTAATTACTTGTGCTGTGACTCCACCTTTGAGCCTACATCAAACACAGCGCGATGACTGCGCTTCTGCTAACGCCCCGTTCCGGGGCGCCTCTCGCCGCTTCCTTCTCAGCCCCGCTTGCCCGCGAATAAGGCTGGGGACACAGCCTGCTTTGGTTGGCAGCAACACGCATTCAGCTCCCAGTGACCTGATGCTGACACACGACCCTAGTGCATGGACTGTGCTGGACGGGAAGATGCCGCCTGCGGGGGGTAGGGGGGGCGTGGCGGGACCCCTGGGACCAGCAGCAGTGGTGGAAACTCCCCCGCCCCCAGCCCTCCCTCTGCCCGTCCAAGGCGCCTGACACACACTGCCAGAGACTACTTCAAGAAGACACCGTTAGTCTGAACTCCCCACAAGGGCTACAGGAGAGTGAGTGGCAGGGGACCAGGGCCCTGCGCCTGCCTCGGGTCCCATTCACCTCTTCCACCCACTCAGCCATGGCATCCAAATCACACGTCACTCGAGTGGTCCCCTGTGCGGTGCACCGAGCTCCGGAGCTGTGTGGCCGTGGCGAGTGACCCCTGCAGAGCAGGCTTCTCTCTCCGTGGCTGACGGCCACCACGGCAGTGCCGACCACCTTGGAAGGGCTGTGGGCAGGGTCAAAGGGGGACATGGCATTCCCCAAACCACTGCACCATCATGAATGATGGCCATGCCTCTGCCTTCCAGCCCTGGCCCCGGTTCTCAGCAGGGGACGGTGCCCAGCAGCCTGAACTTGGCTGTGGCAGAGCCAGCAAGGGAGGACAAAGCCGAGGGCCCCCAAACCAATGAGGTCCAGCCACGGGTCTCCCAGCAGGGCAGGCGCCCCTGGGCTGGCTGGCTCTCCGGGCTGCTTTTTGCTATTTCTTTCCAGGCATACTGAGAGCTGCACGTGGTAGTTCATCGTAAACAATCCCATGGCCCCTGCCATCAGCCTCGCCGTGGCCTGCAGAGCTTCCCGCGGTCACAATCATGCTCGTGACGAGACCGCAGACCGCGAGAGGCACTCCCGGGCGAGTTTTCAAGCCCACGATCCCTTCCTGCCAAGGCAGGTGCACACAGAGCCCGCGGTTCCTAGTCCTTGTGTCAGGGAAACTTCGGGTCAGCTCCCTCTCACAGATGTCGTGGATGGCGTGGCACACACGTGGGGACGCAGACGCCCTCTCGCCTCCCTGATTTTGGATGTGCCCCCACAAGGACGGCTGAACCGCAGGGTAGCGCTGGCTTCAGGTTTCTGAGGAACGTCCCTGTTTTCCCACAACGGGGACCTAATTTAGGCTCCCAGCAGCACTCTATGAGAATTCTCCTCGCCACCCGTGGCCACACTTGTTTTCCTGTGTTCTTGGTGACAGTCGTTCCAGTAGGTGTGAAGTGACATCACATTCATTTATTTTTAAAAAATGTATTTGAATGGCAGCTACAGAGAGAAGGGGAGTGACAGAAAGGTCTTCCATCCACGGGTTCACTCCACAGACGGCCACAACAGCCAGGAGCTTCCTCTGGGTCTCCCACGTGGGCCACGAGAGCACTTGGGCCATCTTCTGCTTTCCCAGGCCGTTAGCAGGGAGCTGGATGGGAAGTGGAGCAGCTGGGCTATGAACCAATGGCCCTATGGATGTTGGCGTCACAGGAGGGTTTTACCTCCTTCTCCATGACACCAGGCGGCTCGCTGAATTTTAAAAACAGCGCAATTATTTGTGTTTAGGAAGCAAACATCTTGATATATATGCACATTGGGACGTGACTAGTGTACAAAACCCTTATTTGACAATTTTTATCTCACTGTTTCTGGTCCCATGTCGACTGTTTCCTTCCTTCTGCTGAATTTGGACTTGGTCTTCCCGATTCCCCGAGGAGCCGCGTCAGGTCTGCTGATGGACATCGACTGCTATGAACGTCCCTCCGAGTGCGGCTTTGGCTGCATCCCACACAATCTGTATGCTGACTGAGCTGTTGCTGGAAATGTTG
>CM027393.1:116963296-116974681 GCA_015711505.1 Sylvilagus bachmani | reverse complement strand
CAAACCATCAGGACATATTTAAGGTTTCACACAGGGTACTTCAGGAGACACCTGGAGTCACCTATACACACCTGGCCTCTACTGATCACTCCCGGGCCCCCGCAAGGTACACGCCAGCAGAATCCACACAGCCATGCTTTTCACACCGCTCTCTTCTCCCTCACTGTGTGTTGAGTGTTAGGTGGGGACTGGGCTTGTGTCTCAAGTATGTTTGAACGTGAAGGCTGCTCCGTGAGAAGCGTAAGGAGAACTCTGGGCTGGCGACTGATGTCTGTGTGAAGCCCTCAGGCACGGGAACACAGGGACCCGCCACTTCCTCACGGGCAAACATTCCTCCTGGAAGGGGCTCCTGAGCACTGGGCCGACACTGGGATGCTCTGGTTTGCCCAGCGCAGGGACAGCCCCCAGCGTGGTCACGGCCTGTAAACACACCGACGATGCTGGCAGGCAGATGCGGTTCGGGAATTGGGTTAACAGAGAGTGTGTGGGTCCTGGGCTTCTAGACTTTCAGGCGGCCTCTGAAAGCCACAGAAATGGCACAGGTGAAATAGGAACAGAGACGGCAGGCCCGGGACGGCGCCCTGGCCCTCGTCCTTGGTCAGCTTCATGGCGCCCTCCTGCCGAGCGCTGGCACCTGGGCTGCCGCTGGCTGCAGCGTTCCTCCAGGGACATCTGGAGAGGTCTGGAGTCACCATTTTAACCAGCTCCACTGGAGGCTGGACTGCAGCTCCTGGCACTGGGGAAGAGAGGCTGGGGTGCTCCCCAACGCCCAAGCATGCACAGGCGATCCCCAGAGGAGGCCGCCCAGCCCAGTGCAGAGGCCCTGAGCTGTAGCTAGGAATGTGCTTGTGGCACCCACGGTACTGACCAGCCCCTTCAATGACAGAGTTGTGGCACAGTGGGCAAAGCCACCTCCTGCAACACTGGCATCCCACGTGGGCGCCTGTTTGAGTCCTGGCTGCTCCACTTCTGATCCAGCTCCCTGCTAATGGCCTGGGAAAGCAGCAGAAGACGGCCCAAGTGCTTGGATCCCTGAATCCACATAGGAGACCCAGATGAAGCTCTTGACTCTTGACTTCAGACTGGCCCAGCCCTGGCTGTTGCAGCCATCTGGGTAGTGAACCAGCCGATGGAAGACCTCCCTCTCCCACTCTCTCTGAGGCTCTGGCTTTCAAATAAATAAATCTTAAAATCAAAATACGGTTTACAAGGTACCAGTCCAAAGCCTGACTCCTCCGAGATTTGTGAATGAGCATTTGGCCCCCACGACGCCCTGGCCCCCGGCCCCCGCCCCTGGCTCCTTCAGCCCCAGAGCTCCGATTCACTCACTCAAGCAGTGCCAGCATGCTTAGTACAGATCAGCGTTTACATCTGCTGCCTCCATGCTAAATTAACACATTGTCATGCTGTGCCCATAAACCATTCACCGCAGAATCCTCCTCGCTCATGATTAAGTTCATCACTTTCATTCACATTTTGTCACAGAAGTTCGGAGTCGCGCTTACGGAGCATGTCATTTGCTGCTCGTCTTTCCTGGGTGGCAGAGGGGGAGCCGGGGGTGCGGGGCGGGCTGCTTAGGAAAAGGTTTGCTGTATTTAGAGGAGTTCCCAACAAGCAGGCCGCTTTCATCAGAAACAACACCTGCCGTGGAGCTGGCCCCGGTCAGGACGTGCCGTCTGCACTACACGCCCTTCTTCAGCGTCGCGGCTCCAAATCAGCGATACTTTCATCTTGCGAGGGACTTGGAAGTGAGACGTTAAACACCATGGAGTAGCCGGCTGGCCAAACCTCCTCCCCTGGGCGTGACTGGAAGAAGACGGAGCCCAGCTGGCGCCACCGCGGCACTGCCTGCCCTCAACTGTGCCGTTGGCTGCGTCTCACAGTGCGGGCTGCTCGGCAGGGCGCAGGGACTTTCTGCAAAAGCCGTCAGAGCGGCCGTTGGG
Organism: Sylvilagus bachmani; assembly: GCA_015711505.1. Lineage (NCBI taxonomy): Eukaryota > Metazoa > Chordata > Mammalia > Lagomorpha > Leporidae > Sylvilagus > Sylvilagus bachmani. The sequence continues at coordinate 116,972,738 of CM027393.1, read as the reverse complement.
ACGAGGACAGCGTGCACCAGACGCGCAGCCCGGGAGCATCTTCCCATCTTTTTGACATGACATGAAGCAGAACCAGACACGTGGGCGCAGTCAGGCCTTCTGAATTGAAAACATGGCATGCAGACTGGGATTTCATTTAATCTGACAAAAATCATTTTAAAAAATGAATGAGAACAAAAGCTTGAAATTAATTTCTGTATTTGCTGCTTTGAGTCATTTTCGCCTTTGGATCTGGCTATCCCAGGATACCACTTGGCATAAGTACAAGTCTGTTCTAACGGGCAGACTCGCTCTGGGGAAGTGACGAGAAATCTTCCTGAAACCTTGAACTTCCCGCGAAGCACCCTGCCGCTTTCTTGCACCACGGCCCTCGCGGCACCTGTTCAGGTGAGCTGGCGCCTGGGTGGCTTCGCACATGAGCCCGCCGTCAGCTCAGTCTTCCGAGGTTCACTGACGCTTCCACCAGCATTCTTGCCAGCGAAGACCCGAGTGCGCCGGGTGTCCTCAATTCGTGCTGTTTGGTGAGAAGGCAGAACGCCCCGTGTGCGGCCTTGTTTCCTCCTCGCCTCCCAAAGGAAGGAGCGGAGGCAGCTGTGCTGGGCCCATGTCCCCAGGGGCAGCAGCAGGGGTGGCGCCAGCGCCCTGGGTGCCCATGGGGACTCCAGAGGGCAGAGGCGGCGATCATTCCCAATGCCAACAATGACCCCACTGCGGCCTCTCCCGCGCCGGCCAGAGCAACACCTGCTCTGTGCACGCACACTGTGCAGATCCTGGCTGGGGCCGTCTGCCCACCCTCGTGTCCCTGTCACGCAAGAGCCACAGTTGGCAGCTGAACGGCAGGACCCGTCAGAGGTCAGCTCTGCCATTGTTTATGTTTTGGGGTAGGCATCGAAACCCTGCAGGCAATCCTGTTTCCTAAAAACACCAACAGCAGCCCCAAACTTCTGGTGTTTACGGGACGACCCCCACGGCAGCCCCCGTTCTCCGAGCACAGCCACCTGCTGCCCGAGCAGCGGCGCCGAGGTACCCTCCCTCCCCTTTTTGCCCTCCTCCCCAAACGCCCCGGCCACAGCCCCGAGCCAGGGCCCCTGCACCCCGTTCCCACTCAGGCAGACCCGAGCACTGGCCTCCCCCAGCCTGCGGGGAGCATGGACAGCTGCCTGGGGTGCAGTCCCGCGTGCAGCCCTCGGCATGGGTGCATGGAGAGCCAGGGAGGGGAAGAGGGAAGCAGGGGGCAGTTCTTGTCCCTGCCACTCGAAGCAGCCTGTGAGCCCGCTGGCTGCGCCGGGGCTGGGGCTGCAGGGCCCTGTGCGGGAGGCCAGGAGGCTGCAGCTTTGTCTGCGCCGCACGGGGCGGAGAGCACGACCCCAGATCAGCCCTGCGCCCACCGCGGCTGCCGCACTCTGGGTATTTCCTGTCCCGTTTCTTCTCCTCTTGGGAAAAGAGGCGAAATGACAACGTCGTTAGGAGCCCCCAAATTAAAATGTGTGTAAATTAAGCGCATGTGAAGTGCTCAATATGTGGCAAATTAGTACAGAAAACATGGAGGCCAGGCGCCCGGAGCTGCGTGCAGTCGGCGGCGTGACAGGTATCATGGCCCGGGCGGGCGCTGCGAGCCGGCAGGAACCCCACGTCAGGAAGTGTCAGGGCACTGCTATTAGACAAGTTTAATTAGGAGCCACCCCGCTGCTCCTAACAAGGATTTAATTAACTCGGAGGCAGGGTAATTAGCGGTAGATTGCGGCTGATTTCCCTCCTCACCTTCTGTTGACACTTGGCCCGTGCCTGGCCCGTGCACCGCGCTGTAACGGATAGCGGGTCGCGGGGTGCAGCCAGCACTGCTGCTGTAACGGATAGCAGGGTGCAGCGGGGCATGCCGGAGAGGCGGCACGGGGCCCACGGGTAAAGCAGTGTGAAGTGGGAGATGCCCCCTCTGTGGTTCTGCCCTGCTCAGCCATGGCGCCATCTCCTGAGCCACCCATGATTTCATCTGGACCCAAATGCACCTGCTCGATGTGATGTCACCAAGAACCAGAGGCAGCCCCAGGAGCCCCCACTGTCTGCGGAGGGCTGCACTTCCCACCCCCCAGGCCCCACCACCCCAGTCTCTGTGAAGAGCGATGGCTTTGGGCTTCCATGTGGTGATCAGCGCCTGTGGGCTGGAGGGACGGCTCAGAGGAGTCACCCGTGCCCCCGTGATGACGGCGAAATCGTAGCCATGCACACCCGGGGTCAAGGTCATGGGAGTTTCAGGGGGTTGGGATTGGTTCACTTCTGTACGCAGTGTAATTCACTGGAACTGAAAGATGGAGACAGCGCAGGTGCCTGCCCCTCGGGGGAAGGGTGGACAGAGTGCAGTGCAGTTCACACAACAGGATGACATTCATCCTTAAAGGGGAAGAGGCTTCGACTCCTGGACAATGAGAATGAGCCTTGAGGACCCAGTGGAACCAGCTACGGCCGGCGCTGTGGCACAGAGGGGTGAGCCACCTGCTAACTGTGACTAAGTGCAGGTTGTTTCTCCTCTTGACTTGAGGAGGAAGAGTCACAATCCCGACGGCTGATGGCCCCTGGAGGGCTGCAGGCCCTGTGTCCGCTCCCTGGTGCCTGCTGGGCTTGTCCCCTCGCCTCTCCCTGCCCCCGCTCTCCCCTGGGGTGGGAGGTGTCTGATGCTGCCTGGTTTGCCCCCAGCTCCGAGGCACGGTCTGCTGGACGATCAATACCTACTGACCCCCTCACTGGCACAGGGGCCTGATTAAGTGAGCTCATCAAAACGGGGAGCGTCGCGAGTGTGTCCCACGTTCAATACTAATTCAGTCAACCTAGACATTCCCGGTCTGATGTGTTTTCAGTGGGAGCTGACGCTCAGAAGAACGAGCCCGAGTTTTGGAGATGATGTAATTGATTAATGGGCTCAGCAGGGATTCCCTGGGTGCCTGGGCTCTGCTCAGAGCTGGGACATGGGCACTGGCTCAGCAGCGGGGCCAGGGCAGGTGCGCAGGCATGATTGATGCAGGGCTCAGCACCGGGCCAGGCCCCGTTACTCTGCAACCAGAGCTGGACTGAAGTGAGAGAGCCTCCCGAGGCATCTGGAGGTTCCCCGGGACCTCCAAATGTACCTGCTAAACAGTTAATCCGTGACAGCTGCGCGGGCCCAGCCACGGGGAGCACGTGCCCACCTCGCGCTGGGCAAAGGCTCCACGGACCCAACATGGCCCAGACGTCACTCCACTTCCTCGCTGCTGACCCGCCTCGCCTGTCCTGCAGCAACCTGGCCGCACGCACACCTGGCTCCTGCCCTGCTCAGGTGTCCTGGCTGCTCCCCGATGCCGTGGGCTTCCGGGCCTCCCCGGTGGACCTGTCACACCTCGTTCCCGAGGAAGTGCCCAAACTGACAACTAGGCACTGAGGGAGACGTGCATGAACCCCACGAGAAAATGGAGGCTGTGTTTCTAGCCAAGACAAACATCAGCAACAGGCCGGCGCTGTGGCTCACTAGGCTAATCCTCCACCTGCGGCGCCGGCACACCAGGTTCTAGTCCCGGTCAGGGCACTGGATTCTGTCCCGGTTGCCCCTCTTCCAGTCCAGCTCTCTGCTGTGGCCCGGGAGAGCAGTGGAGGATGGCTCAGGTCCTTGGGCCCTGCACCCGCATGGGAGACCAGGAGGAAGCACCTGGCTCCTGGCTTTGGATCGGCGCAGTGCGCTAGCCGTAGCAGCCATTTGGGGGGTGAACCAGCAGAGGGAAGACCTTTCTCTCTCTCTCTCTCTCACTGTCTAAGTCTGCCTGTCAAAAAAAAAAAAAAGGAAAAAAAAAGAAAAACATCAGCAACAAACGATGCCTGTGGCTCACTGAGCATGGAGGATGGACTGAAAACACTTCCATGGAGAAGGCAGGGCAAAGATGGTTGCAGGCCCGCACGCCCACACCTGGGGACGGCTCTGCCTCCTCCCGTGCAAACTGGAGGGAGCACACGTTACCACTTCCCCAGGTGCCTGCTGGGGCCTCTGCACCCCTACACTTCCATTCAGAAGTGTAGGACATCATTCACGGGCCACACAAAAGTAACCTGAAAATCAGTCTTGGGGGGAGGTTGGTGCTGTGGCTCAGCAGGTACCTCCACCGCCTGCAGCGCCGGAATCCCATGTGGTGCCGGTTCCTGTCCCGGCTGCTCCACTTCCAATCCAGCTCCCTGCTTTGGCCTGGGAAAGCAGTAGAGATGGCCCACGTCCCTGGGCCCCTGTACCTGCATGGGAGACCTGGGAGAAACTCCCGGCTCCTGGCTTCAGCCTGGCTCAGCCCTGGCCATTGCAGCCACTTGAGTAAACCAGCAGGTGGGAGCTCTGTCTCTGTCTCTGTCTCTCTCTCTCTCTCTCCGCCTTTCAAATAAACGAATAAATCTTAACAAAATAACCCGCCCGTCACAGATGTGCTGAATCTCCAGCTCCACCCGTGCTGCCTTGGCAGGGCCAGACCAGATGACCTGTGGGCCTGTGGGCCTGGGACAGCACGGCCCGCAAGCTGGACGTCCCCCAGCCTTGCCCGAGCCTTCCTCCAGCCGCGAGGATGCTCACAGTGAAGTCCTGACCGACTTTCTGCTGTCCCAAGTGCAAGCTCGCGTCTCTTCCTCCTGGGTGAAGCCCCCGCTCCCCGCCCGGCCGGCCGTGCGGCTTCACAGAATTGCCACAGCGGCTGTGACAGCCGCGGCCTGCGCTCGCCGGGACTCTCGCTCGCCCTCTCCAGCGCGCTGCTCGACTGTCAGTACCCGGCCAACACCTGCTCAGGCACCTCCGCCCTTGGCTCTGCCCACAGCACCCACGTCGGGACGGAGCCCCGCAGGGCGTCACGAGCGGCACTTCCTGATGTTCGCTGCTTCGCTGACGGGCTCGTGGGGTCACGGTGGAGCCCGAGCAGACCGCCTGCGTTCCCGGGCCCAGCCTCCCCTCGCCACGTTGCTGTGCGCGCTCTGCGTGCTCCCGTCACCTCTGTCACTGCTGTCCGCAGCCACATCAGCCCCATCTTGGCCCTGGACTCAATTGCTGAGCCCTCCCCCCCACCCCGCCCCGGGGGGGGGGTCCTTCAATTCCTGCCTTCCCAGGACACAGTGTCTCGGGGAACGCGATTTCCTCTACTTCTTTCTGGCGCAGAGTAAGCAGCTGTCGAGTGGACATGGGATGGGTTGTTGTGACCATCTCTCCGTGGTCACAAGGGAAGAACACGTACAGCTTGGCTCACTCAACTCAGCAAAACACTTTCAGAGTCGGCACACGGCTAGCTGACAGCAACCCCGGATCAGCTCTTGCGCGCAATTCAGTTTGCGTTTTCCGAAGCGAGTTGGGTGGCAGTTTTGTCGGCAAGTTGGAGACGAACAGCGAGGTAGAATCGACCAAGTTCCACAGAGGGACACACACATGCACGCGAGCAAGCGTGCCCCGTCTGCAGAGACACCTCGTTTCCTAGCTCTCCACCCCTCCGGCCCTGGGCACTGAAGCGCCTGCAGGCAATGTCCCAAGCTTGGGGCCAGCTCTGCGGCGCCCCCTGCACGTGCCTGGGCTTGTCTGAGGAGGGGGCGGCCAGGCGGTCTCGGCATTGCAGCCACTCACCCGCCAGGGGCCTCGCTGTCTGTGCGTAGCCATCAGAGAACACTGTTTGGGTCAAATCCTTAGGGGCCCCCCGGGCGCAGCCCTCCCTCTGGTCTGGGGCATCGGCAGGGGCCCCGGCCCTTCGTCCGCTCTGTTTCTTTCTCCATTTGCTCTGGAACTCGCCGGTCCTGTCCGCACTTCCCTGGCAGCGGATGCTGCCAGGTCTCCCTGTCTCCCGGCTCCTCCTCGCCCCCTCTCCTGACAGTGGATGCTGGCGGCCACCTCCCTGCGTTGTCATCCTGAGCGCTGCCCTGCCTTCTCCCGCGAGTCCACCACCCGGGCTGGGCCCTGCAGAAGCCGATCTGCGGGCACTTCTGAGAGCAGGGAGTGCATCTGGGAGGTGGGCCCAGAAGCACAGGTAAGGGGACAGGAGGGAAAGCCCAAGAGGGAGGGGCGCTGATGCAGGGTCTTCGTGGGTGTTCGCTGCTGTGGCCACTGGCACTCAGTTCCACAAGGGACCTGGGGGACAGCAGAGCATGGCTCAGGGCTGCCCGCGTGCAGGCTGGGCTGGCTGTGTGGCTCGTCCACACACACACACACACACTGCTGGACGGCCGCAGGAACTGCCCTGCATGCTAGGTGCTCTCTCGCTGCCAAGGAAAGCCATGGGGCAGTGTGGGGGGGAGGGATCTCTCCCCTCCACAGGTGCACGTCCCAAATGCCCACAACAGCCAAGGCTGAGACAGGCTGAAGCCAGGAACCTGGCACTCCAGCCACGTCCCCCACATGGGTCAGGGACCCACGTACTTGAACCCTTGCCCGCTGCCTCCCAGGGTGAGCGTATCAGGAAGCTGGAACTGGGAGCAGAGGCAGAGCTGAACCCAGGCCTCCGACACGGGACTGCTGGTGTCCGAGCGGCGTTGCAGCCACCACGGCAGACGCCTGCCCTCAGGTGAGTCCCAGCACCTGCAGGGGGACGCCACCGGCCAGTGAGGGAACCTGGGGGTTTGGGGATGGGCCCGCGAACTTCTGGCTCTGTTCCAGGGCATGGCAGCCCCTGCCCAAGACGCTCTCGCCCCGCCTGCAGCAGCCGTCCTCCTCCCAGGGCAGCCCCTGCCCAAGACGCTCTCGCCCCACGTGGGCTGAGGCTCGGGCTGACGCTACCGCCCCCGGGACAGCACAGGGCACCCTCCAGGCTTCCACCACGGTGCACACGCCACTCCCCACGTCTGTCTCCTGGGCCACGTGACCACGCGGGGCGGCATCGCCCACTGCTCGACTGTGAGCCGCACCTGAACGGGGTGGAGGTGCCGCCAAACCCCACGTGCTCAGCACAGGCCCTGCAGACGGGGGCTTCCAGCCTGGACGCCAGTGTGCCCCGGGAGCCCCCCGGGGAGAGAAGCTGAGGCCCCACACGCTCCGAGCCTCCAGGAGCCCGTGCTCCTCGGCGCACACGGACGACGAGCTAAAGCCCAGCCAGCGTCCAGATGCCACCGCCCACTGGGTCCTCAGCCACTCTGAGACCTGCGTGCGTCTTATGTTCCCATCTTACAGTGAGAAAGCTGAGGCTCAGAGAGAGGCTGACCAACCGTCAGGGTCCACCGCGTGCTCGGGACAAGAAAGGACGACGCTGACCCTCGTAGGGCGCTCGGCTTCCCAGCACCATCACAGAGCAGACAGCAAGGACAAGCGGCCGGTCAGCAGCTCCCGGCCGGAGGCCACGTGTCGGCACAGGCAGGAGCTGGCGCCGAGCTGTGTGTGTGGGTACACGCATGCGCCTGTGTGCACTGCCATGTTTGTGCACGTGTGCTCTTCTGTGGTGCCGACTGAAACAGTAAAGACGAAATAACACTGGGACCACCCAGAAGCCTGTCGGCGACCCTCGGCACCCGGCCAGCTCCCGTGGTGGTCAGGGAGAACGTGGGGGTGTCGGACCGCGTTCAGAGCAGCCCGTGTTCCACGCACAGCGGAGCAGGGGCTTGAGGTGTCCAGTCAGAGCCACCGGGCGACGGCCTCACCGGCCCGTACGGCTGCAGGGGGCCGCGCCGAAGCCTCGTGATGCACAGAAAACGAAGAGGATTTAGGATGCTGATGCTCAAAGCAATAGACAAAGTGCTTTAGTCCTCACAGAGCAGTCGCCAGCGGTTTGGACGGTGCTCGGGAGACAGAGGGGGTGTCCCTGCTATGCCCGGGGTGTCCAGGTCCTTCCCAAGTCCACACCAGCTTCCAGCACCCCCTTCACACCGCCACTGCCGTGCAAGTCCCCAGAGGCCCTCTCACGGCAAGTGCTTGGCTGGCCTCGCGGTCTCGCCCGTGTTCTCACAACGGCTTCCCTCTGTCGGGCTGGACCGTCGCCTTCCCCTAGAACGTCACTGGGTGTGCCTGCTGTGCGGTGCGTGTGTGAACTCAGGGACGGATGAGACTTAGCTCACGGCGCGCACCTGCTGCCTGAGCCTGCAGAGGTAGTGGCGAGCTTGATTCCACACAGTTGTTTGCGGTTAATATGCCATGGTCACTGAAATTCGAACTGTGTTGGTTAACTAAGCCAGGCCACTGGACCTGTGCGTGGAGAACTGTGCAAAGAGAGGGTTGCTGTAAAGGTATGCAATTGCGGTGTGTGCACACGTGTGCCTGTGTGTGGAGAACTGGAGTCTATTTCCTTGTAAGCACTGTCTTATTTACTATATACATTTTTTAAGTATTTATTTGAGAGGCAAAGTTACAGAGAGAGGGAGAGACAGAAAGAGAGGGAGAGAGGTCTTCCATCTGCTGGTTCACTCCTCAGGTGGCCACAATGGCTGGAGCTGCACCGATCCAAAGCCAGGAGCCAGGAGCTTCTTCCAGGTCTCCCATGTGGGTGCAGGGGCCCAAGCACTTGGGCCATGTTCTGCTGCTTTCCCAGGCCACGGCAGGAAGCTGGATAGGAAGAGGAGCAGCCAGGACATGAACCAGTGCCCATTCGAGATGCCGGCACTGTGGGTGGAGGCTTAGCCTACTATGCCTCAGCCTAGGCCCCACTATACACATTTTTGTCCAGTTTGCTCTTTTCTCTTTCTTTTTTTTTGCAATACGCATCAGTGTGTTCTATCATCAGAAAAAACAGTACAGAGATGATGAAACAGTGTTCTCAAAGGTTTTCTCAGTTCTTGAATGAAGAGAGAGTAGGGTGCACACTGAGCTAACCGGAAACCCATCATCCTATCGTCCCTGTGCTGCCCTTTGAGGAGAAACAGGGGTCGGTGTGCATGGCTGTCCAGAGAGCCACCTGACGGCGGGCGGAGGCGCCCCAGTCCGAGGAGGGGGTGTACTGGGCACCCCTGGCCCCAGCCCCAGCTCTGACCACATGCTGTGAATATGTGTCTTTACGTGGATGCCATATTGGCTTTTTTTTTTGGACTTAGCCAAGCAGTGATATGCCTGATGTCACTGGACTGAAGGGCTGTGACGTGACACCACGCATGAGGTGGGCTGGTTGCGGATTTTTTTCAAACCAGTACATGTCACCTTTTAAGTCCACCCCGTCACGTATAAGCGCTCAAATGAGCTGCCCTTTTGGGTACTAGCAAACGAGCCCTCCACAGCAGGAAGGAGGCAGGACCGTGGGGGCTGCCAAGTGGGACTAGAGGACTTGGGGGGGGGCAGCGATCCTTGTGGGATGGGAAATTGTGGGGAACCACAGGCCGGCCACCTGTGGGGACCTTCTCATTGCACTGCCTCATCCTGTAGAGCAGAGCAAGGTCAGGGTAATAAGACGGGAAACACCTTGATCTGATGAGATAAGACACACCTTGACCTGGAAGGACTTGCAGACAATCTGATGAGATGGGACACACCTTGACTTGGAAGGACTTGCAGACAACC
>CM027393.1:116942362-116962796 GCA_015711505.1 Sylvilagus bachmani | reverse complement strand
TCCTCAGGACTGACACGCGAGGGTCTGTGTCCTGTGTGGACAGTGGATCCTCAGGACTGACACGCGAGGGTCTGTGTCCTGTGTGGACAGTGGTTCCTCAGGACTGACACGCGAGGGTCTGTGTCCTGTGTGGACAGTGGTTCCTCAGGACTGACACGCGAGGGTCTGTGTCCTGTGTGGACAGTGGTTCCTCAGGACTGACACGTCTGGATGTGTCCTGTGTGGACAGTGGATCCTCAGGACTGACACGCGAGGGTCTGTCTCCTGTGTGGACAGTGGATCCTCAGGACTGACACGCGAGGGTCTGTCTCCTGCGTGGACAGTGGATCCTCAGGACTGACACGTCTGGATGTGTCCTGAACCCTCATTCAGGTGTGGCTTTCCTTCTGTTGCCTTCACCATGGCGATAACTTTGCTGGACAACAAATTCCCGGATCCAGAATTTAGTCTCAAAGTCTTGGAATTTTTGTTTTATTGTATCATCACCTCAAAAACTAGCCTGATGTTTCGTCCTTTTAATATTTTATAAGCATCTTCTTAGTTGCACATAAGAATTTTTAAGCCTAGGGATCGAACGTCAGGTGGGCATGTGTCTGGTTGTACACGTCCCTCGTTATTTGTTTCCCTCGGCCCTCACTTACCATCACCAACTGCAGATTCAGGCCTTTCGCTCAGAAATGTTGCCTTAAATTACAGCCTTGGCACTGTTGCCTCTGCCTCTTGTTGTGTCTCCCCCAGCAATGCGGCTATTTGCACGTGCAGCTTCTGCTGTGCGTCCCATGAACCTGCCGCCTTCTTTGTGAAGTCTTCACTTCTTTCTGCATTTTCTTAACTTTAATCCTCCGTCGCGCTGATCCAATTTTATGCAGCTTCATCTCTGCTTTTTCTCTTCCAACCCTGTTTGAGATTTTGCTATGACAGTGTTTCTTTTGTTAGGTTCCTTCCACAGCAGCCCCAGCGCCTGTTTAATCTAGCTGGCTGTCTTATCATCACATCTTTGGCTAACGTTCTTAGGCTGCACGTTGTCCTCCTGTCTCATGGAGAGAGCAAGGCAGGTATAGAAAATGTCCCTCTTTTTCCTGCAGTTAGTCTTTTTGGAAACTATGCCAGTCTCCCCGCTCAAATATCGGGTTTACTCCTTTTGTATAGGAAAACATCCCCACAGATGTTGCATGAAGATTTTGTTGTGTTTTGTTTTCTGAATACAGTTGGTCTTCCATCTCTGTGGGTTAACATCCATGGATTCCACCAACTGTGGATTGAAATGGTCCAAAAAAAAAAAAACAAGCAGTGCCTCTGTAGTGAGCACGTGCTGACTTCTGTGTGGTGTTGTATCAGGCCTGTGAGTCACCTGGAGGTGATGGACAGTGCAAAGCGGGGTGCACAGCACTTGCTAGTAGGGCCTTGGGCATCTACAGATTTTTTGGACCTGGGAGTCCTGCAGCCTGTCGCATGGTCATCGGGGGACAGCTGAGCCTCCTCTGAGTCGGGAGAGGCTCTGGCAGTCTGGGATGCACCTTGGATTTCATACTTTCACCTGCAGGGTCCCCAATCCCTGTTGTCTGCTCTGAACTCAGTAAACCATTGGGTAACGACTTGTGTGTCAGTGTGTGGTAGTCCAGCAGTGTGGTGAGGGCAGACAGGAAGCCCCACGTTCCCAGGGGCCTCCCGCTTCCCCCATGCAGCCCCACTCTGTCTGCAGCAGGTCGCTGGGCTGTTCTTGGCTGGTGCTTGCTTTCGGGGAAGAGCCCCGCCCACGGGAAGCAGCAGCAGGGTGGCCTCTCAGCCACGTGTGCTCCTGGGCCCCTGACGAAGCGTCTCCGTGGCTCCTGCTCTGAAGCAGTGGACTCTTCCATTGAGGAGCTCAGATCTCGCCATCAATCCGAGACTCCGGGTGTCGTGTGGCAGCCCAGTGACATGGATCCGATCTCAGGAACGCGAGACTGCTGTTCCCTTGGGGGTGATGGTGGTGTCTCCCCGTGACGCGTTGGCACCCAGGAGACTGTCTTCCAGCCAGAGCTCCGGCAGGCGTCAAACATAAGACCACTTAACACGGCCGAGGGCTTCGCAGCTTCCAGGGCAGCACAGGGCGAGTGTCCGAGGCCAGGAGGTGGGGTTTGCTGAGCTGGGCACCGGGTCTGCGCAGACTCTGCCTCCAGCCCTTGCTGAGTGTGGGCCCTGTGGAGGAAGAAGTGGACACGCAGCCAGTGTTAGAGTTCGGAGCGTGTAGGAGGAGCTGCTGGTGGCCCCTGGGATCAGTCCCCTGGGTCGCCACGCCATCCTAGCTGGGGGACCAGGAGCCCAGAGAGGGGAACACACTGGGGTGCAGGTTGTTCTCAAGGTGTTGGCCAGGAAAGGCATGGGGTCTGGACATTGCCCAAAGCCTGCATGTCCCAGAGTGCTTAGGGGACAGAAGTGGGAGCCAGGGCCATTGGGGAGGGACCAGGAGAACATGCCTGCATCCATCAACACTCTGTTGGGGTCCCTGGGACCCTAGAAAAGACCTCCCTTGTGCAGAGGGACCTCCCTTGTGCAGAGACTAAAACACAAACCTGGGAAAGCAGTGACCCCGGGCTCAGACAGCTGGGAGGACGAGTCTGCCCAGGGGCCTCGCTCATGCCAGGCCACGGTCCTTTCTGCACCGCACCTGCGTGTTCCCCACCAGCCCAGCTCACGGCACGGGAAGGAACTCTCCACCTTGTGTTCTGCGGCTCCGTGTTTCTGGGATCCTTCGCAGGTGTATCTTACGCATTACGAAGACGGATGCAGTAGGTTTGGAGACCCAAGCAGAGCTGCTGCAACCTGATAGAAGAGGAAGCAAGGACTGATCCCGGCGTTAAACCGCAGCGGCTGGAGCTCCCGGGCGGACTGTGCGTACGCAGGACCCAGCCCCGTAGCCCAGGTGATGCTGCTGGTGCTTCGTGTGTGCTAGTCCAGCGGTGTGCTGAGGGCGGGGCACTGAGCGAGCCGGGAGCCTGGGTGGCGTGTTCTCAGAATTCGCTGACTACATTGGGGTTGCAGAACAAGCTCTGTGCTCAGTGCCAAATACACACTCTGCATCTGCTCCTCGGGAGGCAGCCAGGGTGGAAGGCTGAGCGCCGGCTTTGACCTCGGAACCGCACCTGGAGGCTTCACGTCCCTGCCACATGGGCGTCCCGTCTGGAGGGGGAGGGGTCAGCTCCGTGGCTCCCAGCGTTCCATTCTGCCCCGCAGCAGGGACACGTATGACTGGAGGAGACTTCTGCCGAGGGGTGGGCTTCATTACCATGCACAGAGGGATGTGATGGGTGAAGTGGACACGAGGGCTGAACACTTAAGGAGCTCCGGCATGAAAGACATCCAGATGTGGCATTTAGAATCTGCTTGCCTAGCGGCTGTTTCCCCAGGATCCGCGATGCCACGGAGGCGTGTGTGCCGGGGGTGGGCCTGCAGGGTCATGTGCAGAGTCTGCCTTGGTCAAAACCGTGAGGCCGGTGTATTGTTTCCTGGAACCCTCACGCTCCTAAGACGTCCCATCAGCCAGGAAGAAACAGGGATGGATCCAGATGCTGAGTTGACAGAGCAGATCTGCTCAGTCCCATGTGGGAGGAGGACGGAGACGGGGGCTCGTGCGGACCCCCTGTGCACGCAGCCTGGCTAGTGGGACGGGCTGGGGCAGAGCTGACTGGGACCCCGGGCCCCGATGCCTCGGAGTCCGCCGTGAGCCGCCCGGGACCGGATGGTCTCGTGGACATCAGTAAAGACTGCCCCGCCCCCGGCTGAGAGCAGCTGAGGGCAGGGAGGCTGGAGAAGCGGGATGTCCCCCGGGTGCCCGGCCAGGAGGCGGGCGGGGCTCGCTGGACGTGGCCATCCTGCGTGGTGGCTCGGGGCTGTGCTTGTCTTTCTGTGATCCTGAGGCAGAAGCCCAGACCCGGTCGCCGGGCTGTCGGTCGCTGGCCAGTCCTGGTCAGGTGGGCCCGGCTGCTCCAGGGCTGCTCCAGAGGCGGCGCTGACTTCCTGCAGGGGTGACTGTGGACTGTGCGCTGGCTTCCTGGGCCGGTGCCTGCAGGGCACCAGGCGCCCGGGTCGGGGTCACATTTCTGGCCAGGTCCGTCGGTGTGTCCAGGCTGTTGGCCCCCAACACAGCATGAGACAGAGCTTTTGCCCCAGAGCTGTGCGGGCCTGAGATGGCTGGATTCAGCTGCTGGGGGGGGGGGGGGCATCCTGACACCGCGCAGGCTGCCCTTGGCGTTCAGACCCAGGCACGGGGAGCGGGGCTGGACAAGCTGCTTCCCCGAGGGTCCAGGAAGCCCCTGGTCCACACAGTGGGTGCGCGCCCTGCAGTTCTGGGATGTAGGCCGGGGGACTCCAGGGTGGGTTGGGTGCCTGAGCCAAAGGAGAGGAGTAACTGGGGGTGGGGCCCAGGACGGAAGAGCTCTCCAGCCCTCCCGGCTTCTGCCAAACCAGTGGTTTCTACACATAGCGTGGTTCTGCGCAGGCTGTGCCTGGAGGGAGTGCGCGGGACCATTTGTGCTGAGAATGGATGTCCTGCTCACGTCTCTGGGCCTTGGGTAGGTCATTGGACGAAAGCAAGTTTGCAGACGTGCAAAGCGGGAGGCCCCACAGTGCACCGGCAGTCAGCAGCGGCCTCTCTGCGGGCCTCGGCAGCTGTGCAGGCTCTCTGGAGTGGCTGCCAAGGTTTTCAGTCGCTGCCGGGCTGGGCCATCCGGGAGCTGCAGTCCCTGGGGCCTCTCCTGCCTTCTCTCTCAGCTTTGGTGTTGTGCGTCTCGCGTGTCTCGGGTTCACCGCGATGTATCTGAAGGTCACGTTCACGTACCCTTCCTCTGCTGAGTTTCTCCGCAGCCTCTTTTGTTTCCCACCTGTGCTGTGTGCCCTGGAGACCAGCAAGGGCTTAGTTCTGGGGCTCCTTCCCCAGAGCCCTCTCGGTGCACTGTCTGCATCTCGGAGCCGTGCTCATTCCATCTTCACGCGGGGGAAGCGCCTGTCGAAGACCCTCTTCAGGAAGGACGTTGTGCAGCCCAAGCTGGGCGGCGTGGGGTAGCTCCTTGTGCTGGCACCGGCAACAGAGTGGCTGCCCGGGCCAACTCACCAGGCTGCCCAAGTGAGAGCGGGAGATGAGAGCAAGTGGCTGGTCGCGTGTCCTCGGCAGGCAGAGCCACGGAGGCACGGGTGGCCACTGTACCCCTGCAGTACCCTCACTGCTTAAGGCACGAAACCTGTTCATCAGACAGATTGGGTTCTCTTCTGCTCCTGTGGCATTCCTGGGTGGACGGCAGGACCTTGAAGTCAGGGCAACACGCAACAAGTCAGTGATGCCATGCAGGCATGGGGCTGGCATAGTGGAGCTGGCAGGAGCAGGTGTGGTGGAGCTGGTGTGGTGGGGCTGGCGGGAGCTGGTGGGGGGGGCAGGCGGGAGCAGGTGCAGTGGGGTTGGAGGGAGCAGGTTGTGGTAGAGCTGGTGTGGGGCTGGTGGGAGCTGGTGCAGTGGGGCTGGCGGGAGCTGGTGCAGTCTGGCTGGCGGGAGCAGATGTGGTGGGGCTGGCGGGAACTGCTGTGGTGGGGCTGGAGGGAGCTGGTGTGGTGGGGCTGGTGGGAGCTGGTGCAGTGGGGCTGCTGGGAACTGGTGTGGTGGGGCTGGCAGGAGCTGGTATGGTGGGGCTGGAGGGAGCTGGTGTGGTGGAGCTGGTGGTGGTGTTTGAGGGAGCTGGTGTGGGGCTGGAGGGAGCTGGTGTGGTGGGGCTGGGCTGTGCACGGCCATGACGTCCTGAAGATCAGCTTCAATCACAGGACAGTGGGGCCTCGCTGCACGTGAGGGAGCTGCCCTGGGGGCCTCCTGAGAACAGGACGAAGTGCGTGGTGAGTGTAGTGGTCCACAGAGGCTGGAGGGCACTCGACAAAACACAGGACACCAGTGGCACGCGCATCTCAGACAGGCGCTGGATATCCTTTTGTAAATTAAATAAAACCAGAAAGTGTCTGGGCACCTGTTTATTTGCTAACTCTGGGAGTTGGAAGTGTGGGGACTGAGTTCTGGGACGTCCGAGGAGCACGAGAGATGGCATGCGGCTTCCCGTCAAGAGCCCAGGCGAGGGCACGCGGCCCATGGCCCTGCGGCTCCAGCTCAGGTCTTTGTGAATCGCTAAGAAAGCCTGAGATGGATGGGTGCGGGGCCTGGGAGGAGCTGCAGGGAGAGGGAGAGTGATGAAGGGGCCGTGGCACCTTGTGATTTATGGCTTATGAGCAGAGATGTTAAAAGCCAGATAGGATTTGCGTTAATTGTACAGTGACGAATTGTTCAGAGACCAGCGACAGAGATGAATGCGTCTAAATGTCTTTCTGGGCAAAGCCATCACAGGTGATTAAACTGCTGGAATTAGGGACAATGGGGCGGGGTGAAGAAAAGAGAAGTTCTTAAGAGCTTTTGTCCGAACAGCTTGCCCTGTTGCCATTTACGTGTCCCGCATGCTGCATTGATCTCTTACGTTTTACCCACCACGCCGTTCTTTGGAGACTTTCCTCACTTGAGAAGGTTCTGATCCAGTCCTTGGGACTCACCGTGGGGCAGGCACTGCTGGGAGTCTAGGGCAGGCTCCGGCGCCACCACAGCACGGTGCTGGGAGCGGAGGGAGAGTCGTGGGCCCCGGTCAGCTGCTGCTATCATGCAGCGCCTGGGGCAGCCGAACTCCCAGAAAGGATGCCTTTGGCTCAGGGTCCGGAGATCCAAAGTCTGAATCCATGGCAGAGGCTGTGGCCAGGGCTGCTCTGGACTGTGTCACAGGTGGAGGGTGTGTGTCCATGCCTCCCTCGCCCCTTAGAAAGCCACCAGGATCCAACCACGGGGCTCCCACCCCAGTGGCCTCGCCCACTCTAACCACTTCCCTAAGGCCTCAGCTGTGCCTCCACAGTTCAGCACCATTAGCAGAAGACCTCGGCGCCCAAACACCGGGGACAGGTACTCCAACCACAGCACCCTCTGAAAGAGGGCCAGGCAGGCAAAGAAAGACAGCCCCTTGGGGCCGGCGCTGTGCTGTGTCATAGCAGGTAAAGCCACCGCCTACAACGCTGGCATCCTATACGTGTGCCAGTGCAAGTCCCAGCTGCTCCACTTCCCATCCAGCTCCCTGTTAATGGGAGCAGCAGAAGATGACCAAGTCCTTGGGCCCTGCACCCATAGGGGAGACCCAGAAGACACTCCTGGCTCCTGGCTTCAGCTTGGCCCAGCCCTGGCTGTTGTGGTCATTTGGGAAGTGAACCAGTGGATGAAAGATCTCTCTCTGTGTCCTTCTCGATAGCTCTATGTTTCAAATAAATACATACATCTTGAAGAGAAAGAAAGAGTGACAGGCGCTCGCAGCTGGTAGGCAGGTCTCGGACCAGCTTCATTCCTGCGAGCAGGGTGTGGCTAAGTCGGAAGTTTGGGGCGAGTGGTTCTGAGTGATGGACAAGCAGCTGCATTCTATGGAGGCGGGGATTCGAGTCTCAAGTACTGTGGTGTTGGAAGGCAGGAGCAGGGCTGGGCCCACGGTCAGTGGGGCCCAGGGGCCACCCCACCTCCCATCGGCAGCCCCATCGGCCACCGCTGCTTCCACAGCCAACCGTGAGAACGTCGCTCCTCTTTCTCGTGACTGTGTACCTGGGAGGGACGCCTCCTGCTGGCGTGGGCGGTCGGAGAGGAGAGCGCTCAGCCAGACCGCAGCTCCATACAGCGCTCTGACCCGTGCCTTCACGGTTAAAGTTCCAAGGAGCATTTCCCCTTTCAAAGTCTGTGACGGCGGCAGT
Organism: Sylvilagus bachmani; assembly: GCA_015711505.1. NCBI lineage: Eukaryota > Metazoa > Chordata > Mammalia > Lagomorpha > Leporidae > Sylvilagus > Sylvilagus bachmani. The sequence goes on along the minus strand of CM027393.1, from coordinate 116,955,017 downwards.
GCTGTGGCCTAGCGGGTAGAGCCTCCGCCTGCAGTGCTGGCATCCCATGTAGTCTCTGGTTCGAGTCCCGGCTGCTCCACTTCTGATCCGGCTCTCTGCTATGGCCTGGGAAAGCAGTGGAGGATGGTCTAGGTCCTTGGGCCCCTGCACCTGCACCTGCATGGGAGACTCAGAGGAAGCGCCTGTTTCCTGGCTTTGGATCAGCCCAGCTTCGGCCATTGCGGCTGTCTGGGGAGTGAACCAGCACATGGAAGATTTCTCCCTCTCTGCCTCTCCTCTCTCTGTGTAACTCTGACTTTCAAATAAATAAATCTTAAAAAAAAAAAAAAGTCTGCGACAGTCCAGGGGCATGTGAGAACCTGGGGGTGAATCCTGGATGTGCCCTCCAAGTGTCCAGGCCTACTGCCTTGCTCTCTCCGGAGGGCAAGAAAATGAAGGAGAGACTCCCGCGGCGTGAGGGTGGCCACACAGCTGTTTGGTGCTGGCCGGCTGGCCGCGCACCCGGCTCACACCTGAGTTTGGAGGTGAACACTTGTTCCTGCGCTGTTTGTGTCCCTAACTCTGCCGCCTGCACAGAGCAGCCCCTCACACGGGGCAGCACGCGGGCTGCGTTCTGAAAGCCGCCCCAGCAGTGTGACCTGATGCTGTGTCCTCCCTGTGGAATCAGAACCCAGCTCTAGTGCAGTTAGCGGTGCCCTGGGCCTGAGTCAGCCGTGGGCGCGTTCTGCCGTGGCGCCATCCGCGGTTGGCAGTGCCCTGGGCCTGAGTCAGCCGTGGGCGCGTTCTGCCGTGGCGCCATCCGCGGTTGGCGGTGCCCTGGGCCTGAGTCAGCCGTGGGCGCGTTCTGCCGTGGTGGAATCCGCGGCGCCGATCCTTCTTCTCGGGATGCCTGTTCATTCATCTGCTTTATTTACTGGGCGGTTTCTATTATTTGACACCTGTTTGGTTCAGCAATTAGGAGGTGAGCGCCAAGGCAAGAAGGTGTATTAATAATCACAGTCGGGTTTAGGAGAAACAGAAGTGGCGTGAGAACAAATGGCTCCGTCTTTGGAAGAAAATCTGCCTCTTTGTTGTTGGGTTTGCAGAGTCGCCAGGCATCAGGAGTCGTGTGCAGCCCTGAACAGCAGGAGAGAATGCGGGGCCCGGCTCCACGAGGCCGCGCACCGGCTGCGCACACCACAGCTCGCATCAGAAGCATTAACGGGCTGCTCGCAGCCAGGTGGGCCGGAGTCAGCACCAGTAGCCGTGCTCTCGGGACCGCCCACTGATGCTGCCAGCCTGGCCGGGCCCCCAGGTCCCCATCAGCAGCCAGCAGCACACAAGGTGGCAGTGGTCTGGAAGCCGGCGGGAAGCGGTTCTCAGGGACCTGGGCTGACCTGTGACCTCTGCGAAGGGTGAAGTCCCCCTGAAGGAGACTCCTGCGGCTCGGGGCAGTAGGGCGGGTGTGAGGAGGGGCCGCTGTCCAGTGCCTCTCGTGTGGACTGGTGTTGCACGTGGCCCCTTTTGGAGTCCCCCAAGGCCCCTCTGGGCCGCGGGACACAGCTGCACGTGCTTCTCGGCAGAGCCAAAGCCAGCAGTGCTCCCGCCGGGAAGACTGGCCAGGGCTCGGGAGAGCGGGCTCTGTTCCGCAGCTGCCCCTGAAGGCTGAGTGGCCCTGGGCAGTGGCGCAGCCGCTGTGGCCTCGGTCCCTCCTCTACAGAGCGAGAAGTCTGGCCTTGCAATTCACGTTTCCGTAATTAAAAAAAAAAAAAAAAATCAGGTGTTCTGGGCTCAACACAGAAACCGCAGCGGTCTGGCCTAACCATGCCTGGCCCACGCCCGAGTGCAGAATGCCCCTGCCTGTCCCCAGCCCCCAGGGCCCTGAGCCAGCGCTCCCGCACTGCTCCCACCTGGGAGCAGGAGGCCCGTCCAGATGCCGCCGGCTCTGGAGTTCACTCTGGCGCCCAGGGTCCCTGAGCACACGGGACTCCTCACAGTTAAACTGATCCCATTATCGAGCAATAAACTGGAAATTGCAATGAAATTAGGTTGATTTCTGACTGACAAATTTCCACTTTGCCAGGTGGAAAAGAAATAATCAGAGATACAGCGACAACAGCTGTTCCATCACATTATATTTTAAAACCCTTTAGACGAATTAGTTAATTAATTTTAACATTGTTACACTCTCCTTAATAGAGCTCCAAAATATACCTAGCAGTGATTAATCATGATCAGAATTTTTATCAGTCACAATCTAATGCATTTTTTTGCAAAAAGAAGATTTGCACATGAAAATTACTTTGTTTGAACTCTTTCCTAGCAGATCTTAGTCTTGTTTGAAAATATCGTTATCCACTCGGCATCGTGCGAAGTTAGTGCTTCTCAAAAAACATTTCCAAACTTCCCCCGGAGTCTCTTCCTCCTCCGGTGAAGCCGTATCACCTAATTCCACGAGGCCGTGATGAGTGAGTGTTTCCCACCTCTTCTGAGAGTTTCCGTGGGCAATCTTTCATCCCAGGATGAGGAGTAATGACCCATAGATTCCTAATGCCATATTTTTATAGCCAGTAAATTAGTCTTTAATGGGCTCAATGAGCGCCATGATGTATGTCATTAATTGTTCATGGTGTTTTAACCAGATAATTATGATGACGGGCAGTCCATCACGAGTGGCTGAGCCAGGCCACAGCGCTTGCTTTATCTGGCTTTGTGTGCCGACGGCAGATCAGGCACCCAAAAGGCACGCCTTGTGTCACATCCCATGCGTGGCTGTCCATGAGGGATGCTGGATTCCACATCTCACATCCCATCCCACATGTGGCTGTCCATGGGGGACGCTGGTTTCCATGCTTCACGTCACATCCCACATGTGGCTGTCTGTGAGGGACGCTGGCTCACACGCCTCCCGTCACATCCCACACATGGCTGTCTGTCCATGAGGGACGCTGGCTCCCACGCCTCACGTCACATTCCACACGTGGCCGTCCATGGGGAATGCTGGCTTCCATGCCTCACGTCACATCCCATGCATGGCTGTCCGTCCGTGAGGGACGCTGGCTCCCACGCCTCAAGTCACATCCCACACATGGCTGTCCGTCCGTGAGGGACACTGGCTCCCACGCCTCACATCATATCCCACACATGGCCGTCTGTGGAGAACACTGGCTTCCACACCTCACGTCTCATCCCACATGTGGCCGTGAGGGACGCTGGCTTCTACACCTCACGTCACATCCCACACATGGCTGTCCATGGGGGACGCTGGCTTCCACGCCTCATGTCATATCCCACACATGACCATCTGTGGGCGACGCTGGCTTCTACGCCTCACATCACATCCCATGCATGGCTGTCCATGAGGGACGCTGGCTTCCATGCCTCACGTCACATCCCACACATGGCTGTCCGTCCGTGAGGGACGCTGGCTTCCACACCTCACGTCACATCCCACACGTGGCTGTCCATGAGGGACGCTGGCTTCCACGCCTCATGTCACATCCCACACATGGCTGTCCGTCCGTGAGGGACACTGGCTCCCACGCCTCACGTCACATCCCACACATGGCTGTCCATGGGGGACGCTGGCTTCCACGCCTCATGTCACATCCCACACATGGCTGTCCGTCCGTGAGGGACGCTGGCTTCTACACCTCACGTCACATCCCACACATGGCTGTCCATGGGGGACGCTGGTTTCCACGCCTCATGTTATATCCCACACATGGCCATCTGTGGGTGACGCTGGCTTCTACGCCTCACGTCACATCCCATGCATGGCTGTCCGTGAGGGACGCTGGATTCCATGTCTCACATCCCATCCCATGTGTGGCTGTCCATGGGCACCAAGCGCTGGTTCTCCCCACCACACCTCCTGGGCTGGGTGAGGCCAGAGTCACATCTCCAGGTTCTTCTTACATCACACGCTCTGGGCCAGATTAGAAGTAGAGCCAGAAAATCAGAGACATCCCAAAAGCTCCTTTGAAGCCAATTTTTTCTAGAGGCCTCTGCAAGGCATCATGGGAAAGGAGCACAGGGTCACCGCTGTGGAGCATTGTTGCCTACCGTGCCTGCTGCTGGCTTCGCGTTGGCGCCGTTTGCCTCTTCGGCTCACACAGTGGCCTTGAGTTTCCTGGCTAACCAGTGGGCTCGCTCCAGCTTTTGGAGGTTGCACAGATGCTACAACAGACGCATTCTTCCCTTCTGTGTGCTGAGACTTCTGCGGGTGGGGGTGTCTCACGCCCCCTCCCACAGGAGGGTGAATCTGAGGTTTGCGGGTGGGGAGGGGATGCAGACGTGCCGACACAGATGCTCTGGTATTCTGCCTAACCTAGAGCTAATCACGCAGAGATACAACGGGTTAAACCGCCACCAGCGACAGCATCTGGTTTGAGCACCAATCGGAGTGCCAGCTGCTCCACTTCCGATCCAGCTCCCTGCTATAGCCTGGGAAACCAGTGGCTGCCACCCACCCACGTGGGAGACCCAGATGGAGTTCCAAGCCATCGTGGCCATTTGGAGAGTGAACCAGGAGATGGACGATCTCCCTCTGCACACATGCACACACGTGCCCATGCACATGCACACACGTGGGTGACATGTGCTGCAAAGGCTTCAGAGTCAGCACAGCATGCGGTCATAGGACCTGGAATTCCGAGGAGGGGCCTGTCTGTGTCATGAAGCCAAAGTCACAGTCGTCGGCTGAGCACAGGAGGCTAGGGAGAGGGGTTGGACTGAGAACCGGAGATAAGGCTCTCAGTGCCCTCACACACAAGAGGGGCTCCATCCGGGGGAGGAAGATTTCGGCTCATCCGGCCATGTCCAGTGGGCAGCTGCCAGCCAGCCAAGAACTGGGCTCTGGGAACCTTTGGGGTCACTCCCGGGAGGAGGGGCAGAGGGGCTAGAGCCAGACTCTAACAGAAGTGAACGCACCAGGGCAGGGCAGTGAGAGGGTCAGGGCCCCGAGCAAAGTCACGGCTTCTGGAGGACGGTCCCTGTTCCTGAGGTGGGCGCCTCCATCCCCAGGGGGCTGTGTGAGGGTGAGGGCCTCCGTCCCCAGGGGGCTGTGTGAGGGTGGGCGCCTCCGTCCCCAGGGGGCTGTGTGAGGGTGGGCGCCTCCGTCCCCAGGGGGCTGTGTGAGGGTGGGCGCCTCCGTCCCCAGGGGGCTGTGTGAGGGTGGGCGCCTCCGTCCCCAGGTGTCTGTGTGAAGGTGGGCGCCTCCGTCCCCAGGGGGCTGCGTGAGGGTGAGCGCCTCCGTCCCCGTGGGGCTGTGTGAGGGTGGGCGCCTCCGTCCCCAGGGGGCTGTGTGAGGGTGAGCGCCTCCGTCCCCAGGGGGCTGCGTGAGGGTGGGTGCCTCCGTCCCGGGGGGCTGCCCGTCTGCTGCACATCTGAGCTCCTGGAGACGTGGCACTTCTTGGTGGTGGGCGCCGTGGCGATGGGGAGCAGGTGACTGCCACGGGAGTGCTCTGTGCTGGGAGGGTCCCACACACATTCGTGTCCCGGCCCGGGGAGAGAGGGGCTGGTCTGCGTTGGTGGAGCTCCGGGAGCCATGCTTGCCTCGCGGCTCCTGGGAAGTAAACCCAGACGCCAGCTCCCAGTGGGCTTTGGCTCTGTGCCACTGACGTGGGAGTTCCCTGTGGGCCAGGGGAGGAAGGGCGCAGTCGCTTTGTGGAAGGGCAGTCCATCCGGGTACTTCCCTGTGGGACTGGAGACCCGCACAGCATAGAATGCCGCTGCCCGTGCGAACCGGCCAAGGTGTTTGTCCGAGGGTCACCCACCCTGGTGAAGACAGGCCGGGCCGTGACGTGTCGGGTGACAGCTCGACAGCTCGCTCAGTGGCCCGTGCTTGTGTGTTTGACATGCAGCTCATCACGCTCCAATGTACATGTGCTGGCATTGTGCGGTCTCTAATGAGTGCGACCAAGAGTCACCTAACTGCCAGACCCCCTCAAACTCAGACAACACTCAGAAGGGCTAGGGTGCCAATCAGAGCAGATTCACTAAAGACAGACGTGCACCCTGAAAAAGACTTTCGAGGTTACATGTAATAGCAACAACAACAACAATAATAATAATAGGACTCGAAGTAGCGGTAGGATGACGCTGACGTTATTGTCGTGAGTGTAAGATGTGTGCAGACCTCCCACGCGTGGAGGCTCATCGTGAGAGAAGCGTGCTCTCTGCAGCCATGGCGGGGAGGGGCACAGCCTCAGCTGGTTGAGTGAGCTTGGTGTCGCCGCCGCGGGTCAGCCAGCACCAGATTCAGGCTTTCGGAGACAGACAGGAGCCCCCCACTGCCGCCGAGGAGCCGATACAGAAGTACGGCAGCCCTGCGGGACACGGCTCTTCATCCCTCAATACTTTTTCATCCTTAGTTTCACATTTTAAATGTGCAGATAGCGAGGGTCACTCTCTTAGGGCTATGGAGTTGTGTGAGTGAGCAGCACCACACTCACAGTTCTGGTCTCAACTCCGCCAGCGGTCTGCGGCTTTCCAGAGTGCCACACGCGGAGGATCGCGCTGGTACCCTGTGCAGTCGTCTTCCTCTCTCTGACACATTCGCCATCGCCCTGTCGCCTTGCTCAGTGATTGGAGCATCCCATTACGGGACGTCCACTTGTGCGCCCGTTCTCAATTCAGGACTGTTTTGGGTGACAGCTAGAATGACCGTGAAGGTGGGCGTGAAGGGCTTTGTGCAAGCACGTTGTTATCTCAGTTGTGACACACCCGGGGGTGTGACTGTCATATGTTTGAGGCACAGAAGCTGCAGTGGGGCTGTCCCCTTTGACGTCCCCAGCAGCAGCGGACGGGCACCCCGGCCACCAGCCCCTCACACGGTGGGTTCGCTTCTTTCCTTGTTAGACATTCCGAAGAATGGGTGGTGGTTTTATCCTGCATTTCTCTTGTGACGGATGGTGTCCAGTGTTTCGTTGTTCATGTCTTCTGGATGTGATCTGAGAGCTCTGTCTATTCCCTGCTCAGATTCTTAATTTGAAGACCTTTTCTCCCATGCTGTAGGTCATCTTATCTTTTTCTTGGTGGTGTCCTGTGAAGCTCAAAAGTTTATAATTTGATAAATATCTACTTAATTGTTTTTCATTTGTTTTTGTGAAGCCACTGCCTGATCGGGGTCAGGAAGATTACTTGCCTAAGCTTTCTTGTAAGAGTTTTACAGATTTAGTTGTTACATTTAGGCTTTGTTGCATTTTGAGTTAACCGTTGTTTTGAATATGGTGTGAGGTAGGGATCCAACTTTATTCATTTGCAAGTGGACGTCCAGTTATCCCAGCTCCGTTGGTGGGAAAAAGGTCTTTCCCCCACTGGACTGTCTTGGCGCCGTGGCTGAAATTCAGTGGACATTAAGCGTCCTGTTTTATTCTGGACTCTCACTGGCTTCCATTCTTTTGTGAGTCTGTAATTGGGCCCGTATGGTGCTGTCTTGTTTCCTTCCGCTCTGTAATAAGTTTTGAAATCAAGCAATGAGTCTTCCATCTCTGTTCTTCCTTTTGGCTATTCTGGCCCCTAGCATTTTCATACGCATTTTAGGATCACTTTGAAATGTCCACAAAGCAGCCAGTAAGGTTTTGCCTTAAGTGCCCATCATAACACTATTAATTCTTCCAGTCCGTAAACATGGGGTATCTTTCCTTTCATTTCTCTCAGTGATGTCTTACAGTGTTCAGTGTATAGGCTTTGCAGTTACTTTGTTAAATGTATTCCAAAGTATTGTAAATCTTTAATGCTGTTACAAGTGTAAATGATTTTGAATTCCATTTTTAGGTTGTTCATTGGCAGTTTGGTTTTTTCTCTTTTTTTTTCTTGGTAATCTAAAGTTCATCAGTTTCATTGGCTGGCCTTCTACAAGAAACAACTTTGCTCAAATATAAGTTGGCTGTAGATGTTTCGGTTGATTTCTGGTGTTTCTATTCTGTTCCATTGGTCTATCCAGGCCATAGTGGAGACCTGGATCAGAAGTGGAGCAGCCGGGGCTTGAACTGGCGTCCATATGGGATGCAGGCACCACAGGCGATGGCTTTATCCGCTTTGCCGCAGCACTGGCCCCTGTTATTTTAATCGTGTTAAACTTGCTGAGACCGACTCTGTGGCCTGTTTAGGCTGCTGTGTGGAGCGGCCCGTGTTCCCTGGAGAAGGATACGTGTTTTCCGTCGGTGGGAATGTGTTCTGCCAACTCCAGCTGGCTTGTAGTGCTGTTCACGTCTGCTTATGGTTGATCTGGTGTCTGTGTTCGCACATCCCTGGAAGCGAGGCGTCGAAGCGCCGACCTTCGTTACTGGCCGCTCCGGCCTTCAGTCTGCCGGTCCTCGCCTCTGTCCTGGGCTTTGCTTCCCCGTGTGTCCCATTCGTAAGTGTTTTCTGGTTTTTGGTTTTTTTGACAGGCAGAGTGGACAGTGAGAGAGAGAGACAGAGACAGAGAGAGAGAGACAGAGAGACAGAGAGAAAGGTCCTCCTTCTGCTGTTGGTTCACCCTCCAATGGCCGCTGCGCATCGCGCTGATCCGAAGCCAGGGGCCAGGTGCTTCTCCTGGTCTCCCATGGGGTGCAGGGCCCAAGCACCTGGGCCATCCTCCACTGCACTCCCGGGCCACAGCAGAGAGCTGGCCTGGAAGAGGAGCAACCGGGACAGAATCCGGTGCCCCAACCGGGACTAGAACCCGGTGTGCCGGCACCATAAGGTGGAGGATTAGCCTATTGAGCCACAGCGCCAGCCCCTAAGTGTTTATCTTCTTGACAGACAACCTCCTTTGTAAAACACCCAGCCCCACCTCTGGGTCTTGGTGGCTGCTCTGCAGTCCTAGCTCCCCGTCTGGGTCTTCATGGCTGCTCTGCAGTCCTAGCTCCCCATCTGGGTCTTCGTGGCTGCTCTGCGGTCCTAGCTCCCCGTCTGGGTCTTCGTGGCTGCTCTGCAGTCCTAGCTCCCCGTCTGGGTCTTCGTGGCTGCTCACCGACCTGTGCCTGCTGCTTCCGAGGGCAGGGATGACGTTCACATTGTTACTGTTCATTCCTTCAGTGAAGAAGCGTCTGGGAAGCTTTTGTTTCTCTTAAAGGTTTGGCCACAGAACTTCACATAGCTCAGCTTGGACAGCAAGTGAGTAGAAGCCATTGTGGTAAACAAGAATAACGCTTGTAGTATAGTAAGTAACGAAGCAAGCCGGTGTGGCTGTCTGAAGTCCCCGGATCAGGGGCAGGAAGTCACTGGCCTGGAGCAGGGAGTCACTCAGCCTGGGGCAGGAAGTCACCCGGCCTGGAGCAGGAAGTTACCTGGCCTGGAACAGGAAGTCACCCGGCCTGGAACAGCAAGTCACTCAGCCTGGAGCAGGAAGTCGCTGGGTCTGGAGCAGGAAGTCGCTGGTCTGGAGCAGGAAGTCACCAGGCCTGGAGCAGCAAGTCACTCAGCCGGGGCAGGAACACTCGGCCAGGGGCAGGAAGTCACTGGGCCTGGAGCAGGAAGTCGCTGGGTCTGGAGCAGGAAGTCACTGGGCCTGGAGCAGGAAGTCGCTGGGTCTGAAGCAGGAAGTCACTGGGTCTGGAGCAGGAAGTCACTGGCCTGGAGCAGGAAGTCACTCACCCTGGGCAGGAACACTCGGCCAGGGGCAGGAAGTCACTGGGCCTGGAGCAGGAAGTCGCTGGGTCTGGAGCAGGAAGTCACTGGGTCTAGAGCAGGAAGTCACTGGCCTGGAGCAGGAAGTCACTCAGCCGGGGCAGGAACACTCGGCCAGGGGCAGGAAGTCACTGGGTCTGAAGCAGGAAGTCACCAGGCCTGGAACAGGAAGTCACTCAGCCTGGAGCAGGAAGTCACTGGCCTGGAGCAGGAAGTCACTCTACCAGGGGCAGGAAGTCACTGGGCCTGGGGCAGGAAGTCACTCAGCCTGGAGCAGGAAGTCACCGGGCCTGGGACAGGAAGTCACTCAGCCAGGCGTGGGAGGTCACCATCTGAGAGCCAGCAAGTTCTGGAGTCTTCCATGCTGCCTGCGGGCCAGGGTGGGTGCTGCCCCCTACAGCTACCATGGTTTCCCACCAGTCCTCGCACACATGTGTGCGTTGTGCCCTTCCTGGCCGGCCAGCCCAGGGCCTAGGGAAGCTGTTGCCTCTGTCGGTGGCCCGCAGGCCGCACTTGGGCCAATTTCTGACGGTTTGCCCAGGCCTTCCCCCTCGTGTTGAGCCCGAGTGTCCGTTTAGCCTCACTCCTCAGAGTGGACTCATTCATCCTCATCCTGTTTGCCAGGCTCGGGAGGACTCGGCCTGGCAATTAGCTAAGGCTGTAATTCACTTTCCAGACCGCTTTTTAAATCAGCCTGATTCAGCCCTGTTGAGTTCGGAAAATCCCCCCACACAAGAACCCCCGGGGAACCTCAGATCCCCCTTCCCAAGGCAGGCCCAGCCGCAGACCTCACCCGACCGTACCACTCCTCTGGCCCCGGCCCCGCCTGCCTGCCACGAGCCCCAGATGTGAAAACACGGCAGAGGCCTCTCCCCCTCGCTTCAGTACACACAGGACACAAAACAGAGATTTGGACAGCAACTCCATGGCAAGCGAGGAGCGAACACAGCCGCGCGTGGTTGGTTTTTGCGGACTCTTCCCAGCCGCGGCAGCCTCGAGCCAGCCGTGAACTTCAGGCCAAGCCCTCCTCCCCCCGGTCTCTCTGGGGGAGGGACCGTACTTGGTTGAAGTTCAAAGACCCGAGCTCTAATTACCCGCGTAATGAGGGTGAGAACACGGCGCTGTGGGCTGGGAGGCAGCGCGTCTCAGAATTCCCATGGCGCGGCAGGGGAGGGAAGCGACCCCATGCCGAGCCGCCGACGCGGCCTTCAGCTTGTCCTGTGTAATTTCGTGCCACTGTGTTGAATGTGCTAACGAGGCACTTTATTTTTAGCCACATCAGCAAGGGGACCAGATTCCTACACAGTTGTGCTGCTTGGGGAACTGGCTTGCTTTCTGACGACCGTCAAACGGCCAGAGGATGCCCACTGCATGGACAGACATGCTGGCCCCGAGAGGTCTGTGCCTAGAGACCGAGCCTGGCCAGAGCCGCTGGGAGGCCGTGGCCCCGTCTCCTGGGGCCCCACAGGGTGCTTGGGGAGCTGCCGTGGAGAGCGGGTCAGGGGCTCAGGTCCATGTCCTGGAGACTGGCTGGAAGGAGGCAATGAGGAAGGGAGACAGCGTGGCCTTGTGTGGGCCAGGTTCAGAGGGTGCTGAGCCAGGCACCCTGGGAAGCCTCGAGGTGTTGCATGGAAGCACCCAGAGGGCAGGTGCAGGCTCCCAGAGCTACGGGTCTGGGAACTGTCAACCACAGGGGGTTACTGGCACCGCGAGCACTGTGGGCAGCCTTGGTGTGGGGGTGGGAGGAGTCCGCCCGGGGAGCAGGTCGGGGTTAACGCTCGGTCAGGGGTCGGGCTGCAGCATCAGTGTGGAGGAGCAACGCCCACAGACTGAGGCTGGCAAGGACCAGGGCCCCAGCAGCCGTGGGAGGGGGAGAGCTGGCCCCAGTGTAGGTGGGGGGCTGACATTCCTGAGGGTGCGCACCTGCCTCCAGGCAGGGCCAGTAGGAGAGCGGGACAGGGGGCCAGGCCTGAGTGGTTTGTGGGGCCAGCGAGAGGTGAGAGAGCTGTGGCCGTGGCTGCTGGGGGCAGGGTGGGACAGGAGGGCCCAAAGCTGCAGGAGTTGTCAGAGCCATCCTGGGGGGCGTGCACGAATTCAGAGGAGCACTGGGCGGGGGGCAGCCTGCTGGCGTGCCCATCCTCAGAACACATGTACATGGACCAGTGCTGAGAGACCCGTGTGTGCCAGTCCTGTGCTAAGAGACCCCCGTGTGCCCGTGCTGTGCTGAGAGACCCGCGTGTGCCCGTCCTGTGCTGAGAGACCCACGTGTGCCCGTCCTGTGCTGAGTGAGAGACCCGCGTGTGCCCGTCCTGTGCTGAGTGAGAGACCCGTGTATGCCCGTCCTGTGCAGAGTGAGAGACCCACGTGTGCCCGTCCTGTGCTGAGAGACCTGCGTGTGCACGTCCTGTGCTGAGTGACCCACATATGCACGTCCTGTGCTGAGAGACCCGCGTGTGCACGTCCTGTGCAGAGTGACCCGCGTGTGCACGTCCTGTGCAGAGAGACCCGCGTGTGCACGTCCTGTACTGAGAGACCCGCGTGTGCACGTCCTGTGCTGAGAGACCCGCGTGTGCCCATCCTGACTGAGAGACCCGCGTGTGCCTGTCCTGTGCTGAGAGAACCGCGTGTGCACGTCCTGTGCTGAGTGAGAGACCCGCATGTGCACATCCTGTACTGAGAGACCCGTGTGTGCACTACCTATGCTGAGTGAGAGACCCATGTGTGCACGTCCTGTGCTGAGAGACCCGCGTGTGCACGTCCTGTGCTGAGTGAGAGACCCACGTGTGCCCGTCCTGTGTTGAGAGACCTGCGTGTACACGTCCTGTGCTGAGTGACCCACATATGCCCACCCTGTGCTGAGAGACCTGCGTGTGCACGTCCTATGCTGAGTGACCCACGTGTGCACGTCCTGTGCAGAGTGAGAGACCCACGTGTGCACGTCCTGTACTGAGAGACCCACGTGTGCACGTCCTGTGCTGAGTGAGAGACCCACGTGTGCACGTCCTGTGCAGAGTGACCCGCATATGCACGCCTGTGCTGAGTGAGAGACCCGCGTGTG
>CM027393.1:116919466-116933313 GCA_015711505.1 Sylvilagus bachmani | reverse complement strand
ACACACACACACACACACCAGACCTCATTAGGCACAGCGTGAACACACACACACACACACACCAGACCTCATTAGGCACAGCGTGAACACACACACACACACACACCGGACCTCACTAGGCACAGCGTGAACACACACACACACACACCAGACCTCATTAGGCACAGCGTGAACACACACACACACACACACACCAGACCTCATTAGGCACAGCGTGAACACACACACACACACCAGACCTCACTAAGCACAGCATAAACATACACACACCAGCCACGGGAAGGCCCCTCCTACATCCCACGACCATGACCACTGGCAGGGTGCTCTCTTCTGTCTGCACAGAGTGGCCCAGACCAGACAGCAACACCAAGACCCACCCCGAGCCAGCAGGGAGGGCCCTGGACAAGCCTGACCCGGGTGGCTACGGTCCCCATGGAGTGGTCCCACTGAGGCTGCCCAGGAAGAAGTCATCCCTCCTGGGGTCCTGGGGACCTACTGGTCTCAGGGACGGCTGAGCCTCACACACACAGGCCGCTGTGTGCCGGGGCCCTGGGCTCCAGTCACTGGGGCTGACCGTGTGCCTTCAAGGTTGGAACACTGGGTCCCTGCAGCCACCCAGGGACCAGGAGGCGAGCTCTTGTTGGGCCACAGGGGTCAGTGAGATGAGGTCCTCCAGAGGGGGCGGGTGACCTTCCAGCATCCCCATCCTGCTTCTGCGGACCCAGCTCTGGCCTCTCTGGGTCCCTCTGCTGCACTCAGCCACATCATCTGCAGACCTGGGGGGAGGAGGCCCAGCAGCACACAGGGCTGCTGGGTCTGGCGCCTTCTCCCTCCATTGCAAGAGTTTTTGGCCATGGCTGATTTCCACTGGACCATGTGCTGCAGACTGCACCTGTCCAGCTGGCCAGAATCAAACGTGTGTCTGAACCAAACCCAAGTCCCTCGGCAAGGAGCAGGCAGCAGAGCAGTGGCACCAAGACCGGGAAGCACAGGGCACACGGCACAGGGCACAGGGCACACGGCACAGGGCACAGGGCACAGGGCACACGGCACAGGGCACACGGCACACGGCACACGGCACAGGGCACAGGGCACAGGGCACACGGCACAGGGCACAGGGCACAGGGCACACGGCACAGGGCACACGGCACAGGGCACAGGGCACAGGGCACAGGACACACGGCACAGGGCACAGGACACACGGCACAGGGCACAGGGCACACGGCACAGGGCACACGGCACAGGGCACAGGGCACACGGCACAGGGCACAGGGCTCCCGGGACCGACTGCTCCCAGCAGCCAGGGCTGGCACGCATCTCAGCACACAGTGGGGGGTGCAGGAACAGAGTGGGCACAGCCAGGCAACCTGCGCAGGGTCACACGGGCACTGCATAGACTAGACCGCAGTGGCACTGGGTGTGGGCTCTGTTCTTTAGCTGTGTGGCCTGGGGCAAGTTACTCAGCCTCTCTGAGCTGTGGGCTCTGTCTGTCATTGGCAAATGTTGTGAGGGTGGCTCTGAGTCCCAGCAGGGCTGGTCCAATGGGGGCCCCTCCCCATCTCACTGCCCCTCAGTGCTGGGGGGAGCCCAAGGCCCCACGGAAGGGAGACACAGGAGGGCCCAGCGCCTGAGACTTGATTCCAGGTTCTTCTGCTGAGCCTCCTGCATTTCCTGTGGCACAGGGAGGCCTCGCGCCTGGGGCCCGGCCGGGGGATGCAGCCTCACTCCCGGGCCCAGCGTGGGGACCCAGGACTCAGACCCAGGCCCAGCGTGGGGACGCAGCCTCACACCCGGGCCCAGCGTGGGGATGCAGCCTCACCCAGACCCAGCGTGGGGGCCCAGGCATCACACCCGGACAAAGCGTGGGGACCCAGGACTCAGACCCAGGCCCAGCGTGGGGACCCAGGACTCACACCCGGGCCCAGTGTGGGGACACAGGACTCACACCTGGACCCAGTGTGAGGACCCAGGACTCAGATCCAGGCCCAGTGTGGGGACCCAGGACTCACACCCAGGCCCAGTGTGGGGACCCAGGACTCACACCCGGGCCCAGTGTGGGGACGCAGGACTCACACCTGGACCCAGTGTGAGGACCCAGGACTCAGATCCAGGCCCAGTGTGGGGACCCAGGCCTCACACTCAGGCCCAGTGTGGGGACCCAGGACTCACAGCCAGGCCCAGCGTGGGGACGCAGCCTCACATCATCTTCAGCTGAAAAGCAGAGGAATAGGCAGTGGCAAAATCAACTCTCCGGTTATCTAAATGGTCCAATAAACACATCAAATTGAGCGTGGATGCATTGAAACCACTCGAATGGCGTTTCTCCCTTAGAGGCATAGATACAGAGCACAGCTTAGCCTAACGGAGCGCTTGCTGCAGGAGAGACCCTGTTAACACCAGAAATCACACTGTTGACCATTACGAGTAAATCTGGACTGTTTTTCTGTCTCATCTTTTTCTACTGCCCACAATTATTGCAGAGTCCACACAGCTAATTAGGGAATGATTAGATAATGCAGTGGAAGCCAGTTAAGGTTTGGAAGCTAATTGCAAAAATGGGATAACCATTTCTGGTCCTGAATTATTCATTCTGGTCAACTGTACGAATGCCAGAAGACTCGAGAGTGCTGGGAACTCAGCTGGGGTGAAGCCGGCACCCCTGCACGCGGACGGCAGCCTGGATGTGCTGTGGCCTCCGACAGACACGCCAGCCCTGCCCTCGGCCCCCAGAGGCCACCTTGTCAAACCTTCCAGCTGCTTCTGCCCTGGTCCACAGTTCCACAGAGCAGGCTTAGTGCAGCTGCTGACTTCACACTACAAAAGTCAGGACTCAGCGGCGAGATCCTGCCCCGCGCTCGGACACGCCCCCCGCGGGGGAGCCCTGAACGGGCAGTGTGCGAGTGGACCGGCGACCAGGGGCCGCCTGTGTTTCCGTCTCCCGCCCTGTCCAGCTTGTAGGGGTCTGTCTGCCTGTTGGGCTGTGTCCGTCGTCCACGTGACTTTCCCCGACTCTTCCCTGAACGCCCTCAGGAATCGGGGTCTCCCATCCAGGTGCCTGGCCTCCCGGGGGGATGCCCCTGCCTCCGCCCCCGCCCCCGCCCCCGCCCCCGCCCGGCTTCCTGTGCCTGTTCCCAGGGAGTCCCAGTCTCCTCACAGCTCCCCCAGAGAGGGTGGGAGACCATCTCCCCAGGCAATTTCCCACTGTTCCTGCTTCAAACGTTCCTGGCGAGAAGTCCAACGAGTGATTCCAGTCTGGGAGGCACCTAGAACCTTCTCTCAGGCCGTCAGTTGTCCCAGAATGGAATCCCCGATCTGCCAAGGGCCTGGAAGACCACCAGGAGAGGGGACGGGACCCCTGTGAACATAAGAACTTCCTCTGTGTGCCTCTGGCCTCAACTCTGCCCAGAGGCCCTGGGTCAGTGTCACTTCTGGGGTGGCTGTGGCCATCTGGGGGTGGAAGGACACCAGGGGTCCCACTGGCTTCTCGAACTGCCGTCTCCCACGGCCCTCCCCTGCCGTCTCCCATCCTGCCCCTGCCTGGGGTGTGCAGGGTGAACCCACATCCAGGGGCTCCTGCAGGCTCAGCTCTCTGCTGCTGCCTCTTCCTAAGCCCCTCACTCATGGATCCGTTTCCCCGGCTCCCAGACTTCGTCCCCCTTGTCTCCTTCCCATTCTCATGTTGGGAAATCCCCTCACAGAGACGGGAGGAGAGCGTCGTGGCACAGCTCTGCCATCGCCATCTGTCTCAGGGCTGCTCGGGTCGTGCACGATGCGGTGAGCAGTGTCACCACCCCATCACCCCCACCTCATGTGGGAAGGGGAGGAGCACGAACCCGTGTGGACAGTGGCACCCACTGGGTGGGTGCTGGCTGGCAGCCCTGATCCTAGATGCCTGAGAGGCCAGGGCCCCCAGGGAGAAGCCAGGCTAAGGTTGGTATCCATTCAACCCTCTTTTTATCTGGATACATTTCCTTAAAAAATTATTTTTTCAAGAGGCAGACACACAGAGAGGTCTCTCATCTGCTGGTTCACTCCTCAAATGCCTACAGCAGCTGTGGCTGGGCCAGGCCGAAGCTGGGAGCTGGGAGCTCAACCCAGGTCTCCCCTGTGGGTGGTGGGGACCCAAGTACTTGAGCCCTCGCTGCTGCCTCCTAAGGTGGGCATTAGCGGTACGCTGGAGTCAGGCGCCCGAGCTGGGCGCTGAATGAACACAGGTACCTGGGTACGGAGGCAGGTGCCCAGTGCGTGCATGTGTGTCTGCGGCCCCTCCGCCTGCTCCTTTGTCTGGATGGGGGCAGACGTTATCCCAGCAGTGTGTTTGGGGATGAGCCGAGCACGTGAGCCACGTGATCTGACATGGGCCAGAGCCCAGGCAGGGCTGACAGGTCACAGCTCTGCACAGTCTTGAAGCTTCCCTGGGAGCTGACGTGCAAAGCCCCAACGAAGCTCCGATGGCCGTGCGGTGCGGAGGGGTCGGGCGTGGCTTCCTGGCTCTCATCAAGTGAGCTCCGAGGTTTAATGACCCAAAGGACAGAAACTGATGCGCAAAGACATGCCAGCCCTGGTGTTAAAACGTGCTTGTCATCACAATTGTTAATCTCTCCACAACGTCCTCCTGCTGGGGGAAGCTGATCTCCCCCCACTCACACATGCGGCCACAAGGAACCCACCCCAAAGGTGCGCCGGGAGGAGACTCAGCAAGCCGGCCCTCCCTGAGGGACCCTGGCTGACGGCCAGGGTGGGGTCTGCACGGAGCACCTGGCACACGATACGGCCCCCAGAGCCCAGGAGAGTGGGTGCAGTTACAAGCAGGAGAGGTGCTGGCTGGCCATGCCCGCACCCTGGGTTTAGCTCAGCCCACCCTAATCTGCCACACAGGCTCCTCCCGGCTGAATCCACAGGGGGTGGGCTCAGCCCAGTTGCCCTGGACCCAGACTCCTCTGGCCCTGAGCTGTTGGTCATCCCCTCTGCAGCTCTGCAACCCTCTTCTGTCTCTGGGATCCTGTGGATCCCACCTAGGGATACCCCAGCTTGTCTGTGCCCCCTAGTTCCAGATCCAGGGCTAGGCTCAGTCCCTGTCCCAGGCAGGTCCCTGGAGGACTGGACTGCTGGTGGGGCCAGCTTGCCAAGCTCCCACTCTCTCTGGGTTCAGCCCTCCCCCATTTCCTCTGCCCCGTGAGACCCAAGGAGCCTCGACACCTCGTCCTGAATGACCGCAGGCGTTCTTGGCTACCCCCCCACACACACCTCTGCTTGTGTCTGCAGGTGGCTAGCAGCCCGTGGGAGGCCCACGTGCCACCCCGGGGTTTCTGGGCGTCAGGACCACAGTGAACAGACGCCCGCCCCTGTGAGCCTCAGGGTCCAGGGGAAAGACAGACACCAGCCAAGAGTGCAGACTGGTCACCGCCAGGCAACCCCCAGACGGTGGAGCGGGACCTGCCTGGGCTCAAATGCTCCCTCGACCGCTCTGCCCCCGAGCGTCTCTGGTGCTCGGGTTAACTTTGAGATGCATCCATTCACTCAGCTGAAAAGTAAAAGCAACACTGCCCCGATCACCAAGTGTCCCAGGCACTAATGAGAAAACGGAGTGAACACACATGGGCACGCACACGTAGGAGACCAGTCGGGTCCTGGGGAAGAGGCAGGATGGGAGGACGGGCCTGGGGAGCTGCCGCAGAGACAGGCGGCAGGCCCAGGGAAGGAGAAGTGAGTTACAAAGGACGACAAATCAAACGGGCATCGGGTGTCCTTCCTGGAACCCCAGAAGCCGAAAGGTTCTAGAACAATGCCTACAGGCTGTGCAGAGAGCGAGCGAGGCGGCAATCGGATCCCTGGGGAGTCCCAGTGAAGGCAGGGAGCCTCCAGCGCACGAGTGTCCTGAGTGTCCTTCTGGGAAAGCAGAGGGAGCAGTGCTGAGCGTGGGCCCTGACCTCAGCTCCCGGGCAGCTCAGCCACGCCGAGGCCGACCCCTGCGTCCTGCACCACAGCGGCCGGGGTCAGGGCCCTGCTGTGGCCCTGCCAACGTGCACCCCAGGAGGCAGCAGGTGTTGGCTCAAGTAGTTTCTGCCTCCCATGTAGGAGCCCTGGGCTGGGTTCTGCCTCCCATGTAGGAGCCCTGGACTGGGTCCCGGCTCCGGGTTTGGCCTCCATGCCTGTGGCTGGCGTCTGGGGAGTGAACCACGCTCGGGAGCTCTTTGCTGCTCTTTGTCTCTGCCTCTCACAGTAAGAAAACTACATGCAGACGTATGACCAGAACTGCTGACGATCTCCTCGGGAGTGAGAAATGCAGGTGCTACACACACATCTGGGATGAAGCCTTGTGGCGGCTCAGAAGCAAAAGCACAGCCCTTCAGCACCTAAGCACTCCTGGGCGGCAGGGCGGGGCAGGGAGGGAGGGAGTGGTGAGGGGCAGGGCGGGGCCGGGCCAGGAGGGAGTGGTGAGGGGCAGGGCGGGGCCGGGCCGGGAGGGAGTGGTGAGAGCCTGCAGCAGGCAGGAAGCAGAGCCCAGCTCTCCTCTGAGGCTGGGCAGCGAGGGCAGCAGGGCCTCTGCTCTGGGGCAACACGTAAAGCCACCGCCTGCGACGCCAGCATCTCCCAACACAGTGCCGGTTTGAGTCCCAGCTCCTCCACTTCCGATCCAGCTCTCTGCTGCAGCCTGGGAAAGCAGAAGATGCCCAAGTCCCTGGGCCCCTGCACCCACGTGGGAGACCTGGATGGAGTCCCAGGCTCCTGGCTTTGGCCTGACCCAGCCCTGACCACTGTGGCCATTTGGGGAGTGAACTGGAGGATGCAAGGTTGAGCTCTTTCCCTGCTTCGCCCTCCCTTCCCCACCTCTCCCTCCTTCCCTCTAACTCTGCCTTTCAAATAAATAAAGCAAATATTAAAAGAAGAAGAAGAGGCCGGTGACGTGGCTCACTTGGTTAATCCTCCACCTGAGGCACCGGCACCCTGGGTTCTAGTCCCGGTCAGGGTGCCGGATTCTGTCCCGGTTGCCCCTCTTCCAGGCCAGCTCTCTGCTGTGGCCCGGGAGTGCAGTGGAGGATGGCCCAAGTGCTTGGGCCCTGCACCCCATGGGAGACCAGGAGGAAGCACCTGGCTCCTGGCTTTGGATTGGCGTAGCTCTGGCCATGGTGGCCATTTGGGGGGTGAACCAATGGAAGGAAGACCTTTCTCTCTGTCTCTCTCTCACACTGTCTATAACTCTACCCATCAAATAAAATTAATATATAAAAAAAGAAGAAGAACGGTGACAATGACGCAAAGGATCTGAGAATCCTACAGGAAGAACAGGGGAACAGCAGGACCTGGCCGAGCGAGCACACACAGAGGAAGACGGAGCCATAACAAGACAACTAACTTCAAAATGGAAGAAATGGGGCCGGCTCTGTGCTGTAGCTGGTGAAGCCCCCGCCTGCGGCACCGACATCCCACATGGGCACTGGTGCGAGTCCCAGCTGCTCCACTTCTATCCAGCGCTGGGAAAGCAGCAGAAGATGGCCTAAGTGTTTGGGCCCCTGTATCCATGTTGGACACCCAGAAGAAGCTCCTGGCTCCTGGTTTTGGCCTGGCCATCCCTGGTCACTGCAGCCACCTGGGGAGTGAACCAGCTGATGGAAGACCTCTCAAACTGACTTTCGAATAAATAAATCTATTTTTCTTAATGGAAGGAATGAAACCAGATCAATAGCATTGCTCTAAGTACCATGGACTGACTTAGGCCACACAAAGGCTGTGTTCTGTGGCTGAGGAACACGGGCAACACACGACAGGCCAAGGCTGAAAGTGCAGGGAGCAGAGACAACAGGTTCAGGAGAGGCAGGAAGAGAGGAGAACCTTGGAGGGCAGTGCCCCCGCCAGGCGAGAAGCGGCGGGCGGCCGCAGGGGTGCAAGGAGGCAGGGCAGGGACTCATGCTAAGAGATGCTGGCCGCAAGGAAGACACAGGAACGTCCAGCGTGTGGGCCCTGGGAGGAGCTCCGAGCCGTGCCCCGTGGCTCCGCGTGTGACGAGGTGAAGTGGGAGCTGCTCTCTGG
Source organism: Sylvilagus bachmani (assembly GCA_015711505.1). Classification (NCBI taxonomy): domain Eukaryota; kingdom Metazoa; phylum Chordata; class Mammalia; order Lagomorpha; family Leporidae; genus Sylvilagus; species Sylvilagus bachmani. The sequence goes on along the minus strand of CM027393.1, from coordinate 116,925,282 downwards.
CACGTGTGACGCCACAAGGGGCCTTCACCTCCCAGGGGCAGAAAGAGGCCTCAGCAATTCCCAGCCGGGTGTGGTGCGTGGTGCCGGTGCGGATGGCCAGCTCAGAGATCCACTGACACCAGGCCCTCCTGCTGCCCGGCAGAGCCGCTCCTGGCTTGTCTGCGGAGCACCTGCGGCTTCCCCAGCATTTCAGGGTGGGCCGCGGCTCGAGCCGCCAGGCCGGGTCTCATGCTAGCTGCTTTCCGCCACCCCCAACCTGGGCGGCAGCTCCGAGGAGCAGCACTGTGCCCAGAGCAGGCGCTTGTGGCTTCCCCTGCAGGGGCCGTGGCATCCGGGCAGCTGACTTATCTGTGAAGTGGGACTAACAACAGCACCCACCTCCCAGGGCAGCTGGAGAGCTCCCGAGTGCATGACTGAAAAGAGCCAGCCCGTGCTGGTGACAATAGGTGTCTTACTGCCCATGGCACAGGGGCAGGTGAGCCGCAGGACGGGTGTGGCCACCGTGGGGCCTGGGCCGCTGCACTGTGTTTCCCCAGCTGCTCTGCAGCCTTGAAAGCGGAGTAGTTAGCCAGGGCATTATCCTGCTGACACACCCCGGGATCAGAAGGCCACGTGTGTTTGCAGAGCGCAGCCGGCTCCACCGTCCGTGGAAAGAGAAGAAAGCATTGTGCTGCAGGGATCAGTCTTTCTAAAAGAAACACAGGCCTTCTGACCCACCTGCCGCTTGGATTCAGGACAGGCAGCGCCGGCCCCTGCGCATGAGAGAAAACAAACAGTGTCCCCCTAAATGGGGGCCTGGGAGGAGTCACGGGGAGTCAAGGAGGCAGGGCCGGGGGTGGGAGGAGGGAGCCCACCTTCCCTGGCGACAGGTGCACCTGGGCTTGCTGTCGGCTCTAGACATCTGTGTGGTCCCAGGTCACTTCTCTAACAGTTCTGGGCTTCAGTCACCTCTGGGGACCGGAAGACCCCAGCTGCTGCCCGGGCTGGGCGGTGCTCACCTGGGCCCAGCCCAGGCGCCGCTGAGCAGCTGAGGACACAACACTGATGGCCACGGGAAGGTCATCACCAGTGCTAACACGCGCAGCGGTGGCTGGACGCAGGGCCGCTGCTCTTTGCTGGGGACCTGGAGGTCCCTCTGGAGAGGGGGACGGGCTGGGGGATAGGGAGCACCACCACTGCTCCCTGCCCTCAGCCAGCTGCTGTGGTGTTCCCGAACGCGGCCGGCAGCCCCCAGGACCCTGTCCCTGCAACAGACGGCACCGGGGCACTGGGCCGTCCAGGGCCGATGGCATCTCACTTCCCTCTTCCGTGGCGCGAACAGCCAGTGGGGCAAGCGTGGCCTCGTGCAGAAATGCCTGCTCCCTGCAAGGGGCTGCGGATGGACCCCCACGCCTCCTGTACCCGGCTTCGCTCCGGCAGTGCTGGCAGAAAGCTGTACACAAAGCCAAGCTCTGCCTGGCTCCTCGGGAGGCACCAGCCGGCCTCCGGCGCAGACGAGTGGCGAGTTCACCGGCCACTTTGAGCTGGACAGCTTCACAGAGGACGAGCTGCAATATTTATGAGTCCTAGCAGCTGTCCTGGTGAGATGGCTGACTCCCCCCGACCTCCGCTCTCTCTTTCTTCCACGTCTGTCTGTAAATCAAACCCACATCAGGACTGGAAATTCTGCTTCCAAAGCAAAGCGGAGAAACACTTGTGGCCCCCGCGTCGGGGGAGCGGAGGCTGCCCCCAGGAGCGCCCGTGGCCCTCCTCACAGCTGGCCCCACGCCGGCCTCTGCGGCCAGCCCAGCCACCTGCAGAAGCCGGGCTCTTTTGAGAAATAATGAGCCGGCCACGGTCCCCGCCAGGAGACATCTGAGTGACGGGTCTGGCTGGTGGCATTTGCGAGGGAGGCCGCAGGGCTGAGGCCGGACACACATGGAGAAGGCACAGAAGCTGCACCTGCTGGGCTGGCTTGGGCAGGCCCAGCGGTATGGGGCCGGGTGGGGGCGGGGACACAAGGAACCTGCACAATGGGGCCATGTGACCGCAGGGCTGTTTTTGCTTCCTGGTCTCTGTCCTCAGAGTGCCTGGGACGGGCTTCTGCCTCACCCAGCCCCTGTCGCAGCCACCTGGGGACCAAGCCAGCAGATAGCGAGTGAGCCCTGTCACTCAAACAACAACAAAAAAAACCTTCAAATAATGATGATTAAATGGGACAATGACAACCATGCACTGTAATAAAAGTTTTGTGAATGTCGCCCCTATACCCAGCTGGATGGTGCCCACCCTTCTCGTTCTCATACGGTGGTGGGACACGGTGATGCCCACATGCCGAGGGGGTGAGGCAGGCGACGTGGGCGTCCATCGCGAGCGACTCGGCAAGGTGACTGAGCCCAGGCCCTGCAGGAGGTCCACAGCAGACCTGGTCCCTGAGCTGACCACTGGTGACCACGGGCACACAGCCTGGCAAGGCCTTGCAAAGGGGCGGGCCCTGCTCTGGCACAAGATCCATCACACCACGCAGAGCCACGCTCAACTTAAAACCTGCCAATCACTGACCGAGGCTGATGGCCATGCCTGATTCCACGTAACGCAAAACTGCAGCCTAGGATGACTGCCCACCCTCCAATCCCGTCCAGCTGTCTGCAGCTCAGAGGCGGACTGGACCCAGTGGGGAGGAGGCCGAGGGGATATTAGAGAGGCAGACCCAGACAGTGGGGCCACCTGAACAGCTCCCAGCCCCAAACAGCCAGACTGGGGTGCCCTCTGTCCTTACAGCAATGCCAGTGGGGCCGAGGCCCCCAGGCTCCATCCTTGGGTGCAGAAGTTCTCCTGCAGCCTAGGGGCAGCCATGGACGACCCCTGGGGACCCCCACTCACTGCACAGCCCTGGCCTGGTGGTGCACCCGGGGACTGAGTGTAGCCCATTTGGTCTCTTCTGCTCTGCTGAGCCTGGAGGCCAGGAGCTAATGACTGCCCACCCCAGAAGGCAGCTCTGAGAGCACCCATCTGCCCCACAAAGCACTGTCCCTTTTCCACCAGGCGAGAACAGGGGCCCTGAGAACAGGGGCAGAAACCCAGACCCGCAGCAGAGAGCCAGCAGAGGGCCTGCCAAGTTCAAGGTGGCAGAGCGCGGCCTGGGGGGCAGGCGCGGAGCCTGGCAGACCAGGGCTGGGGGCCTTACCTGCCCAGGCCCCTGCCATGCATCATCACAGCAATGCATCAGAGCCACTGTGCCACGGTGCTGCACACTGCCCTGCGTGCTGGACAAGCAAACACCAAATACCGGCAGAGATGGGGACGGCGTCCCTGGCGTGAGGTCACGGGGTACCCACTGCGGACAGGCACTCGGCAGTGTCCCGCAGAGCCAGACTCGTCTGCCCACGGAACAATCAATCCCATTCCTAGATGCTCCCCAAGGAGAGAGGCGCATCCAGAGGACTCGCAGGGTCCCGCAGATCCTGGGGATGGTGCAGGCAGGTGCTTCCCGTGCGAGGCGAGGCGAGGCCAGGCCCACGGCCCCACGGCCCCACGGCCCCACGGCCCCACGGCCCCACGGCCCCACGGCCCCACGGCCCCACGGCCCCACGGCCCCATGTCAGGTTTCTCCCAGGAGGAGGAGGCAGGCCCAGGCTGCTCTGCACAGGGGTGCAGAGGCCGGGCAGCCAGGCCCTTACCTAACTTACTGGGTCCCCGTAAGAGGAGGGGAGCTGGGGAATGGCGTGGGGAGACGCCAGGCACAGACAGAGCAGAGAGGGCACTCGGTCCCCACTAGGCAGCACCCCGGGGTCAGGTGCCTTCCATTCGCTGCACCTGTCAGTCACCTGTCAGTCACCTGTCAGTCACCTGTCAGGGCCTACAGGTACCAGAGCCACAGACGGCCTCCATGAGGAGATGACGCTCCCTGCTGGGCCCCGAGTGCCAAGGCAGGGTCCGGGCCCACCTGCCCACATTCCTGGCCACCCAGGGGGTCCCTGAGACCTCTCCCCATCCACGCAGGGCCCAGAATCCTACCCCATGCTTGTGCAGGGCGTGAGAGCAGCCCCCTTCTCTGCACCAATGACTCCGTGATGACTTTCAGAAGAATTCACAGCACTGCCAGGCCAGGACTTCAAATCCCAGAGTCCACAGTCATGGCTCCCAGCAGCCCCTGCAGTGGGAGGCAACATTCACATTGCCCCAGACCACAGAGCACGAGCCAGTGCTGGGTTTGCAGGCCGTCAGGGCCTCCAGGACTGCACGTGGGGTGTCACCCTGCCGTCCCTCACTCTGGGTGCAAAGTCCTCAGAGTGTCTTCCCACTGGAGCTGCCTGCGGGAGTCCCTGACCAAGGGGACCACCTGGCTCCGGAGTTGGATCCACAACTGGCAGTGGCTCCCGCAGGCCCCTCCAGTGCACTGCACCCTGGCCACCGAGGTACCCCTCTGCTGTTGCCCTCACCCCTTCTCCCTGCCAGCCGTCTCTGTTAAGCACCTGTACCTGCCCGTTATGGTGCCAACCTCCAGGGCTGCCAGCAGGACTCCGGGCCCTCATGGAGCTTAGAGACAGAGCTCCCCCTAGCTGGGTCACTCCTGGATGCTCACACCAGCTGGGCTTGCACCAGGCTGAAGCCAGGAGCCCTGGACCCAATGCGGGGCTCCCACATGGTGGCAGGAGTCACCACTTGAGACACCTCCCGGAGTGCCATTAGCAGGCAGCTGCAACTGCAAGTGGAGCTGGGACTTGAACCCAGGATGTGGGTGTTGCAGGCAGCTTTGTACACTGCGGCGCCGAATGTCCCCCCCAGGAAAGGCACACTGCCCCCAAGAAGAGGCAGGCCCCGTTTGATGGGTGGTGCAGGTGCTGCCCGGGGGACTGGGCAGAGGCTGGTCAGGAGAGGAGTCCAGGCAGCGTTGGGCAGAACTGCGTGGCAGCCATCTCCTCCCGGCAGCCGCTGGCCACCCAGACCTGCCCCATGTGGAGGTCCTGGGTGACTGAAGCGGGTGGCAAGCATGTGGCCCACAGCCGCCCACGCGTGGGTGAACATCAGGCGACTCCCTCGGCAGGGCCCGCTGCTGTGTTTCCACACCTCGACAGCCACTCCTCCTCGGGGGATGGCTTGTTCCAGCAACACAGGGCCCCGTGCCCCTCCCGCACGCCACGGGTCACCAGGGAGACAGACGCGGAGCCCACGCCAGCACGTGTGTCTCTGCGGGGACAGGAATGACGACACCGAGCCGTTCAGAAAGCAAACGGCCAGGAGCAGTACAGAAGCCGCCCAACTTCGGGGCCCTGCTGTAGGGGCGGGTGTGGGAGGGGACGCGTGTGGTCTGTGAGGGTGCCGGCTGCACAGCCCCGAGCTCCGCCCCGCTCCCAGCGTGGCTGGGATCCGCTCGGCTGCCGGGGCACGGCCGTGTGTGCCGCCGTGTTCCTGCGGGCTGCCGCGCAGTGAGGCGCTCCACACCCTAACGCTCTGCTCCTCCCCAGTGCTTTCCCTCCTCCCCTCTTCTTCTCAGCTTTCTCAGCCAGGAGCCCTCATGAGGCTGACAGCGGCCCCATGCCAGCCTCCGGGACTGGCCCTGTGCTGTGGGGGAGGATACAGCGCCCCCCCCCCCCATGTTCCCTCTGCCCTTGAACCCTGGGGATCTGCCCCGCCCCCAGGCCCCAGTTTTCAGGAAGAGCTGACAGGGCTCCGCAGGGTGCAGCTGCCTGGGCTCCCCGCAGATCCGGGTTGGGGCGGACTCAGAACCCAGGTCTGCAAGCGGCACAGGGACCGGAGCGCACACAGGGTCCACCGCCCGGTGCTGGGGGAGGCTGGGCCATGCAGCTGCTCCCCCCCCCCGCAAGCCAGAGTGC
>CM027393.1:116887942-116909320 GCA_015711505.1 Sylvilagus bachmani | reverse complement strand
CACGCCTGCAGGACCGTCCTGGTGTCGGGGAGCCCCAGCCCTGTGCCGTGCAGTTCATCGCTGCCTCCCTGGAGTGGCCACACTGCTGGTAGCAGCATCCAAGCCAGCACTGCGCTGCAGCCCACATGTTCTAAGGCATACAGTGCACGGGCACAGCTGCTGGGCCACAAGAGGCCATGGGAACTGACCGCACTACAGAAGTTCTGCAGTGGAATCAGTGGCTCCAGGTTGTTAGGATCATGCTGCAGTTAGCAATGAAATGGAGTGGAGCAGTTTGCTCTTTCTCTAATGACTGAGAAGTTTCTTCAAAGGCCAGCACTGTGGCATAGCGGGTAAAGCCACCGCCTGCAGTGCTGACATCCCATATGGGCGCTGGTTCAAGTGCTAGCTTCTCCACTTCTGATCCAGCTCTCTGCTATGGCCTGGGAAAACAGCGGAAGATGACCAAAGTCCTTGGGCCCCTGCACCCATGTGGGAGACCTGGAGGAAGCTTCAGGCTCCTGGCTTTGGACTGGCCCAGCTCCAGTCATTGCAGCCATTTGGGGAGTGAACCAGTGGATGGAAGACCTCCCTCTCTCTTTGTAACTCTGCCTTCAAATAAATAAACCTTTTTTTAAAAAAAGAAAGAAAGAAAGAAAGAAAAAGAGAGAGAGAGAGAGAGAGAGAGAGAGAGAGAGAGAGAGAGAGAAAGAAAGAAAGAAAGAAAGAAAGAAAGAAAGAAAGAAAGAAAGAAAGAAAGAAAGAAAATCCCTTCAGAACTGCCACTCCTTGGTCATCAGTATCTCTGTACCCCACTTGTCAAAGGTCCCTCTCCTGTGCACTGGGGCCTCAGGGAACAGGTTATTAACTAACCCGTTTTTTTTTAAGATTCATTTCTTTATTTGAAAGTCAGAATTACATACAGAGAGAGGAGAGGCAGAGAAAAAGAGGTCTTCCATCTGATGGTTCACTCCCCAGTTGGCTGCAACAGCCAGAGCTGCGCCGATGCGAACCCAGGAGCTTCTTCCAGGTCTCCCACATGGGTGCAGGGGCCCAAGGACTTGGACCGTTTTCTACTGCTATCCCAGGCCACAGCAGAGAGCTGGATCAGAAGAGGAGCAGCAGGGACCAGAATCAGCGCCCATATGGGATGCCAGCACTTCAGACCAGGGTGTTAACCCGCTACGCCATAGCGCCGGCTCCCTAACCCATTTTCTTAAAATGTAGCTCTGGGGATGATGGTAGGAGGAGCCACTGGTAGCTGTCTTTTTGGAAGTGTGGTTGTATTTGTTTCTTTTTTAAAATTCCTTTATTTTGAAAGGCAGAGTTACAGAAAGGGAGACACAAACACACACACATACACACACACATGCACAAAGAAAGATTTTACATCCAATGGTTCAGTCCCCAGATGGAGGCAACAGCCAGCACTGGGCCAGTCCAAACCCAGGAGCTTCTTCCAGGTCTCCCACGCGGGTGCAGGGATCCAAGGACCTGGGCCGTCCTCCACTGCTTTCCCAGGCCATTAGCAGGGAGCTGGATCGGAAGTGGAGCAGCCAGGACTGGAACCGGTGCCCACATGGGCCGTCAGCATCGCAGGTGGCAGCATTCCCCATTGCACCACGAAACCAGCCCCTGTGCATCTTTTCAGGGCAGGAATGGAGGTGAGGATGAGCTCAGGTCCTTGGGCGCCAGGCGAGGCTGTCTGGGGTGGAGGACGTCCTGTTCATGCGCAAAGAAGCTTTTTGAGGGCCTGCAGCGGGGGGATGGAGCAGCCACTCTGACTGTGACGTCACCTGCATTGTCTCCGTGACAAGTTGCTCAGTGACCCATTGCTGTAGACAGATGACCACGTGCGGTGCCACCAGCCACCAAGTGCTTGCAATCGACGGCCACTGTTGGCCACGATGTAAACCACGCCTTGCTCACCCGTCGGGACACCCGTTCTCCCCGCCAACCCCGTGGCCGCCACAAGCAGCCGGATATTCAAACGCAGAACACCTATTTCTGTTTTCTTCCGTGTCAGATGCGCCGCTTCCCACTCAGAAATCCATTACCGCGGTAATGGGGAGTGTGGCGCCTCCGCCAGCCCGGCTGCGTGTGCGCTCCTGGCGGGAGGTCAGCGGGAGCCAGCGGGGCCTGTGCTCCCCTCCGGGAGCTCTGTGGAGCCTGGGGGTCTCGGCAGCTGATCCAGCAGCGTGGGAAAGGGCAAGACAATTAAACCTGCCGGAGCGGCGGGGCACGCCAAGATGAAAGCCGCTGCAAATGCCGAGTTATTACGACTGGGAGCGAGGGGCTGCAGATGGTGGTGTCTCCCAAGGAGACACACGGAAGACGCAAGGCTCCAGGACGTGATCTCGGACTCCAGTTTAAAGCAAGTTGGAGAGAAACAGGCGCAGAAGCCACAGCTGGACACAAAGCCGGGCAGGGGGCAGGACTCAGCTTGAGGCCTGATGCCCTCCGCGGAGCCAGGAGTGGTCCAGAGAGGCACACAGGACCCTGCAGCTCACGAAGATAACCAATGCCTAAACCTAAACCCATGAGTATCCCCCTCACCGCCCACAAAGGAGTGGGCGCACGCACTGGCAGAGAGGAGCCCGTCCTCACCCCAGGCCCCGGGCGACTCCAGGACCCAGGCCTGTCCCTACAAGAACAGCTCGCGTTCTCAGAGGGATGCGCCAGGGCGTCTTGGACGTGCGGCTGACACAGGAAGCCGTTCATTTCAGCTGCAGTGGTCATGTCCTGCTGGACAGAGGGACGTTTACCGCTCCGCACACACGCACGTGCCATGCCGGAGCCGGGCTCTCCACACATGCACGCGCCGCACCACGTTGGAGCCGGGTTCTCACCGCGTACTGCTCAAGGCAAATTTCCTGCCGTAGCTCACGGCCAGCTGAGCCCCGCTCAGGGGACTCCTGTAGGGGCCTGCTGGGCCCTGCACTGAGCACACCCACGCCCCAGCCGCAGCCCTCAGCGTGCGCCAGAACTGGACAGGGCAGGAGGGAAGGCGGGTCCTGGGGATAGGTCTGAAACAGGTCAGGACAGACCCAGTAGCCTTGAGGAGACCCCCAGGACTGAGGGTGCGGTGAACAAGTTCACAAAGGTGGGGGAGGGGTTCCAAGCGGCACACGTGGAGAACACCATGGAGGAGGGGATGGGGAGAGTGTGTGTCGGGGTGAAAACTGTGATCTGGCACGTGGCCGAAATAACACAGAACACGCAGGCACTGTGAAGGAGGCCCAGGGTGTGGGGCAAGCATCAGACAGAAGCCTAACCTGTACTTAGAGGGACAAAGTCCAGGTGCTTGGGGACTGGTCACCACAGATGCCCTGGGGGGACGCCGCCGGCACGGCGCTGGGCGGGGGTGGCCGGGGTCCCCCTGGAAACCACGCACCATGTAAATGAAGGCAGAGACGACAGAAGAACGGGCGGCAGCCCTCACAAAGAGCTTAATTACTGCAGAAGGTCAGGGTCAGGCAGGGGGGCCGTGTCGGGAGGAAAAGAGGAGATTACCAGGGAGCCTCATTAAGGAGGCGATGAATCTTTGATTCCTATTTAATCTGTACACAAATCGTGCCCTTGCCAGGACACTGACACTGATCAGAGCAGGCCCTGCTGCGGACGGCAGGGAGGCAGGTGGGCCGTTTTGTCTGCTCCGCCCTTGGTGACGTGCCCGGGGCTCCGGCACTGACCCCTGCGGGTGGACGCAGGTGGGAGGCTGGGCAGAAGCTCCTGCGAGGGCTGCAGGATCCCTGGAGCAAGGCTGCGTGTGCCAGGCTGGGGGACGGGCAGCGCCGCCCACGCCACCCTCCCACACCCCCTGGGCTGCCAGGCCCCTCCCTGCTCTCCCACTGGCCCCGCGTAGGGGTCTCGGGAGAACTCCTTCAGCAAACGGCAAGGCTGCTGGGGGCCTGGTGCGAAAGTCAGAGGGCACAGAGGCCGCACAGGCGCGGTCCCAGGGCACCACCTCGGGCCCAGCTCCCAGGCCGCCAGGCGTTCTGGGGTCGTCGTGTGGCCAGTACCGCCCGGCGGCCGGTCTCCATGCGGTGTCTCAGCTCAGTGAGCATTAAGACATCTTGCACTGCTCCTGCCTCCCGCTTTTTCCTTCCTCCCTGCTCACCTGTCCCACCTCCTCCTTTCCATCCTGTGCCCGGTGCCTGCGGCCCCCGGGCCGCCTCCTCCTTTCTATCCTGTGCCCGGTGCCCGCGGCCCCCAGGCCGCCTCCTCCTTTCCATCCTGTGCCCGGTGCCCGCGGCCCCCGGGCCGCCTCCTCCTTTCCATCCTGCGCCCGGTGCCTGCGGCCCCCAGGCCGCCTCCTCCTTTCCATCCTGCGCCCAGTGCCTGCGGCCCCCAGGCCGCCTCCTCCTTTCCATCCTGCGCCCGGTGCCCATGGTCCCCAGGTGATGAGTCTGCTGTGCAGTAAATGCTAGTGTCTCATGGGAATGAACCATCTTGCAAAGTAACCTTCACGCAGGGACCCGCTCCTGCGCTGTGTGTGGGATGTCACAGTGCTGAGGCCAACAGTGCCTCTGTTCCCCAAACCCGAAACAGGCCAGGGTGAGTCAGGGCCACCCTGCCGACAGGGCCACGGCGTGTGTGCGTGTGTGCGTGTGTGTGTATGTATGTGTGCCCAGAGCTGCTGGAACCACCTCTCTAAGTGGGGAAGATGTTCAGAATCTCACGGGGCTAGGCCTCTGGTCACTGCAGGGGTGGGGGTGTGAGGTCCGAGAGCACGGATGCGGTCAGTCACGCCTGGTGGCACCCACATCGTGGGCCTGGGAGGAGCTACAAAAGGGAGTCCCCCTGGAGGCTGGGGCCAGCCAGGGGTCAGAGGACAGGCCCAGCTCTGTGCTGTTGAGTCCAGCCTGGACGGTGCCTCCTGCCGGGCCCTGTGGTGGTCCTGCACAGTGGCAATGTACCCCACCAGCCCTCGGAGCACCTCGGGGGACCCCGCACATCCAGAGCTGTCACCGCACCCCCAACATGCTGTCCCCCATCTGCACAGCTCTCGCAGCGTGCACTGTGACCCCTGCTCGTCTGCAGACCCTGCCTCAGCCTCCAGTCCCAAGCTACGAAGACAATGGGGAGCCCGGATGCGCGGCTGGAGCTCTGCCCCCCCCAAGCCTGTCCTGAACACACTGACCCCACGTGTTCCAAGGTGCACAGCCAAGTGTCTGGACCTCGCCTCTGACATGCTGAGCAGGCAGAGGTCCTGCAGGCAGAGGTGCCAGCCCAGCCCCCACAGAGCAGCTGGACAGTTGGGCCCACCACGACCTGCTCCTTGCCACTGACGGGTGTCGTCGGCAGGATTCTGCCTTCCCCGGGAAGCCTGAGCCCCAAGGCCAGGGAGGAGACACGGGCTTGTGGGTTTGCACCAGGGGTCAGCTAGGCTTCAACAGCCACAGCTTCGGGCCGAGCCTGCTGGGCCAGGAGGGTCAAGGCAGCAAAACCTGGGTCTGAGCTCACTCAGCAAGCGCAGACTGACAGCATCTGGGAGCATACGGAGAGCCGCCGGCCCCCGCCTCAGTGAGCCACGCTGCCCCCTATTCCGAAGTCCCCTAGCCCGGTCACGTTTTGGTGTTAAATCCCTCAGCCACCTCACTTCTCTGGACCATCTTCTAGCTCGCGACACGTGGCTGATGACATGTGCATATGTAAAAACGCACTTGGAGATGGACGGATTCCAGCAAACGCCCGGGCAGCACTGGTGGGGCCTGTCAAAGAGGTGGGCAGAAAACCAAACGGGGTCTCGCCCTGGGGGCTGCTGGGAAAGGCAGCCAACGCCGTCCGTCCAGCGCGAGGCACTCAGAGGCCTGCGCGGGGCCCCAGTGCGCAGTGACATCGTTTTGAGGCAGACATGCCGGCCCGCGGGGGCAGATGCAGAGGTCTGCACAGGGCTGGGCGGAGCCTGGCCAGGGAGGAGGTAGCAGGGAAGTCCCTTTCTAGGTGACCCAGGAGCTGGCAGACGCCTGCATGACCAGGACCTATGTGTGTCTCTGTGAACACGTGTGTGCTCCTGCACATGCACAAGCACCAGAGACAAATTGCTGGAAAAATACACAATGGGACTGGGGTCAGGGTCACACACAGCGGGCCTCTGTAGCTCAGTCCTGCTCTTGCACCGCTTGCGGCACGCCGCCTCCTCTGGCGTGGGCGAGAGCGGAAACCCGCCTGGTGGGTGAGCGTCACCACTCAGCTTTCCTGCCCCCAAACAGTGATCATTTCTGTCCCCAAACAACTTGGGTGACATTAATGCTACAGATGGTTTCCATGGCAAAGAAATTAGATCTGAAGAGAGGGCCAGAGCGGCACTGCCGAGCGGTCACGGCGGCACTTCGAGAACAAGCCTTTTCGGTTTCACAGCACGTGCGAAGTGGCTTTTTTAGAACAAGGACTGGGACCCTGAGTGGCTGTCGCCTTGCACTGTTCCTGGCTCCTGCTTTTTCCTTCCTTCCGCTCACTTGTCCCACCTCCTCGTCTCTACGCTGTGCCTCTGCGGGAGACGCTTAGCTGCCACAGGGGCTCCTCGTCAACGATGCCAGGACACTGGCCCCTCTGCCTTCCTCCTGGGCTCTCAACAGATGTGGGCTCCGTGCTCCTGGGCCTCCATGAACCATGAACCAAATGATGTCTATTCTTTTTTTTTTTTTTTTTTTTGACAGATAGAGTTAGACAATGAGAGAGAGAGAGAGAGAGAGAAAGGTCTTCCTTCCGTTGGTTCACCCCCCAAATGGCCACCACGGCCGGAGCTACGCCGACCTGAAGCCAAGAGCCAGGTGCTTCTTCCCGGTCTCCCATGCAGGTACAGGGACCCAAGGCCACTGCCTTCCCGGGCCACAGCAGAGAGCTGGATTGGAAGAGGAGCAACCAGCACTAGAAGCCAGTGTACATATGAGATGCTGGCGCTGCAGGTGGAGGATTGACCAAGTGAGCCACAGTGCTGGCCCCCATCTCTATTCTTTGTAAACCACCCAGTCCCTAGCATTCTGCTGTAGCAACAGAAAGATAACAAAGACACCTGGAGAGAAGGCTGACAGGAGCAAGCCGCAGTGAAGGCCTGGTCCCTACAGACTGGGCACACAACTACGCCGAGCCAGCACGCGGTCACCGGCTCGCACACCCACTCACTCGCCTGTGGAGAAGGAGCGAGTGAGGACCTGCCCAGCCTTGACTGCAGAGCTGTTAAGTGCAAGACACGGGGACACCTGCCCACGTCCACCGAAGGGCAGAGGGACGGTCAGTGAGCAAGTGTGGTCTGCAGCACGGCACGGGTGCCGATGCTGGGGAGAGTGGCCAGGCTGGGCTGCCCTCTCCCGCAAACAGTGGAGGGTTTTGGCTTAGAAGCTATGAGTCTGCTCCTCTGTGGAGTCCGTGTTAGATCCCAGCCTGTCCGTGGCCCCAAGCCCACAACTGCTTCTGTCAGCAGAGGGGCTCTGGGGGGCCAGCGCCGCAGCACCACGTCCCATAGGGAAGCCGAGTCTCCGAGGAGGAGTTGGCCTCCCCTGCAAGCCGCATAAGGCAGCCATGTGTCAGCTGTCCTGAGCCGGGACTGTGGGTGGGCGGGGGTGGAAGGTGAGGGGACACTGGACATTCTGGCCCCTGTGTTCTGCCAGCCCCCTCCGTCCGCTGTCCTTAGTCGGCAGAGCAGCAGTCCCGGTCTCAACCCCAGCCTAGAGGCCTCCAGGTCCTTCCCGGCTGTGCGAGTGGAGTGGACATCTCAGCCGGCTCCCTCCTCATGCTGTGGGCATCCGCAGCTCCTCCAATCGGGGGGGAAAGGCTCCTGCGGACCCCTGAGGTGCTTGTGTTTTCTCGCCACTTGCTCCCAGCAGGCTGACATCCATGCCCCACACACGTCTGCTCCGTGGGCTATGTCCCCTCGCCACGCCCCACACTCAAGAACACCTATCCCCAAGCAGGGCTGCTCTTCCCGACAGCAGCGGGGTGGCGCAGACCCCTCCAACCCCACCCACCCGAGGTCCCCTCGAGAGCCCTGCCGGGGAGTGGCCCCACAAGGGTCTGGAGTGCAGGACGGACTCGCCCGCGGCCCGGACGCTTCCGGCAGGCATGCTGGAGGAAACGAGGGTAATGACCTGCTGAACAGAACAGGGACCAGCCCTCAGCATCTCCAGCGTACTCCCTCCTTCACCCTCCTGGCTGGGCCGCACGCACAGCCCATTGTCTGCACAGCCCGGCATTGTCTCTGCCAAGAGGGAGAATACATTAAGTTGCCTTTGAAATCCTTATCGTGCTCCGATCTGCATGCATTAGCATATTTTATGATTTAAATCTAATTATCAGGGTTTTCTAGGCAATGGAACTGAAAGTGATCACAGCCGAGCACTTTAACACAGACAGAAGAAAGGCAGAAAAATAGCCAACCTGATGGAAAGCTACCACACAGAACCCACCCAGACGGACGGAAGATCAGCAACCAAGAGGAGAGCGAGGTCTCCTGCCCGGCCCGTGCGCAGGACCCCTCAGGGGACCACGGCTCCGTGTGGCCATTCTCTACCACACGCAACCACGCCGGCCAAACCCAGGCCGTTGCTTTCTGGAAGAGAGGCCTCAATGGTAACCACCAGCCTTACAAAAGGTCTGCCAGGCCTGCTAAGAGGCCGAGGAATCGCGCCCTCCTCGGCCAGCCTGGCGGCTGCCAGCAACTTCCACAGTCAGTGTGGTCTTGCTGGAGGCGCCCAGGACAAAGCAACACCAGCTGGGGGCTCAAAACTACAGACAGCGCCCCTCACAGCCCTGGAGGCCTGTGCTCCGAGCTCCAGTGTGGGCAGGCCGCTATCCACCGCGGCACGGGGGCTCCAGGCGGCCTCAGGTGCTCTGCGCCCTCCCCACACACAGCACCAACAGGGTTCCTCTGCAGCTCCCCTCAGAGGGGCCTTCCTCATCCTCGACTGTCCACTGATCCCATCCACAGGACTCTGCTGGCCACGCTGGTGCCTCCTGAGCCAGCCCCCCCTTCTCTGCAGGGTGAGGGTCTGCAGGGGCCGTCTGGGCACCTCCAGGAGCTCCTGGGGCCTCTGCAGAGCAGAATGGCCAGCACAGAGCATGCAGGCTTCACTGACAGTGCCCCCACCCCAGGCCGCGAGGACGCAGCTGCCCCGCGCTGCCTCTGCTCCCAGCCCCCACCGAGCTCTGGTCACTCGGCCCCTGCAGCAGGACGTCCACTCCACCTCTACTGGCCAGAGCCTAGCCAGCTGCCACGTGTGTGTCCTCTCCAAGCATGTGTGGGCAACTTCCTCCCCAGGCAGCAGAGCTGGGGCCCTCCCCCAGAGCTTGTCATTGCAAGGGCAGTTCTGCCATAGAAGCCGTTCCTCAGCCCCCTTCCCGTCCTGCCTCGCTCTCCCATCCCCCTGCTGCCGTGGCACAAGGTCCTGGGGGAGGCTGGTGCCTTCACGCTGGCCGTCCCCACCTGTCTTTAAAAGGAGCAGTGCCAGCTCCCGCCCCCACCCCACGGCAGAACACACACTGGGCGTCACTCTCTCCAGGGAGCCTTTGCCAGAGTCCCTCAGTGCTTGGTCTCCTGCGGCCGCCTGAGGACAGGCCCAGCCTGCTGCCCTCTGCCCCAGGCCCACACCACACTGGACACAGGCAGAATGGGTGCCAGGGCTCCAAGCAGTTCCTGAATGCTGTGTGGGCAGGGCTGTTAACACTTGCAGGCCTCCCAATTCAGAGCCACCAAGAGCTCCTGCACCCCAGGGCTGAAAGCCACTGCCTTCAGGGGCCCTGGGGGCAGGGAGGAGCCAGCTCTGTGCTCTCAGCTCCCTCCCCAGAGAGCACACCTCCAGAAGGGCGCCCCCCCCCCCACTACCAGGCTTGGGTTTTAGCCTCCTGCCTGCTGGGATCTATCTCCATGTCATGGAGATAGGAGTCCTAGAAACAGCCACAGTAGGTCCATCCCACGGAGGCCCCGTGCTCTGTGCGAGTGCAAGCCCTTGGGTGGAGGCTGCAGGCTCCTGCCACCCAGCCACCACCTGCCGAGAAGACCCTGGGGCTGTAAAACAGTTGTGGCGACTCCAAGGCCACCCCAGAGGGCGGAGTGAGGCTGGGATGGGAGTGACGTCCGGACACCTTCCTGATGGCTGCAGGGGCCTGGGCGCCAGAGGAGCTGCAGGCCCTTGGGCAGGCAGGGGCTTCACTGCTGCACAGGAAGGTGCCATGGGTCTGTGGACAG
This sequence comes from Sylvilagus bachmani, assembly GCA_015711505.1. NCBI lineage: Eukaryota > Metazoa > Chordata > Mammalia > Lagomorpha > Leporidae > Sylvilagus > Sylvilagus bachmani. The sequence goes on along the minus strand of CM027393.1, from coordinate 116,899,155 downwards.
CGTCACCAACACGCATGTGCTTGTTGGAAAAGGCCTAGTGCTGCCACCCTAACAGGCCCCCTGTGCCGGGAGATGCCCCCACCAGCCAGGGGCCAAGGGGTTCCCTGGCAGGGTCTCCGCCTGGAACCTTAGGGCACCCAGACGCGCCAGGGGCAGTGGCCCAGCACCGGAGCCAGCTCCTCCTACAGAGCCTGCTGCCACTGCCTGCTCCCGTGTGGTGCACCACAGCTGGACAGCCCGGAGTCAGAACCGGAGTCAGACCCAAGAGCCGCAGTTCCAGGCAAAGCCGCGGCCCTGCGCTATCTGTGGGTGATGGGCTCCAGGACCTGGTGGGCACAGCGTCTCTGGGTTCTCAAGGCCCTGGCACGGCATGGCGCGGTGCAGGTTTGCCTGGCCCCTGCTCACAGGCTGCTGATTACTGAGTCATCTCTGACGACTCTAGACGCCGAGAACCCACCTGAATTCTGTGTGGGCGGTGGCTACACCGTGCTGTCCAGGGGACAAGCATAAGAGTGTACACGCTCAATACACACAAGTATTTCTGATCCACACCTGGAAGAATCCATGGACATGGAGCCTGTGGGCCTATAAGACTGGCAGACTTCAACATCACGGACATGGAGGGCTGACTGCATCCCAAAAACACACAGAGGACAAGCTGTACCCCAAGAATGCAGACACAGGGCCAGCTGTACCCCAAGAATGCAAACGCAGAGGGCTAGCTATACCCCGAGACCACTGGCATGGAGGCTGACTGTACCCTGAGAACGCTGACACGGAGGGGCTGACTGTACCGAGAGCGCACGGAGGAAGAAGTTAGGCTGAGGGACTTGCTTTAGAGTAAACATTCAAAGAAGCCGAGATGGGGTCCACAGCAGTGTCCACCCACGCCCCGTGCCCAGCGTCATCCACTGGGTGTCCACCCCGCATCCCTGTCGTGCTCCTGGGTGAGCCCCAGACAGAGGCACAGGGTGTGCAGGGCAACAGATGTGTCCAGAGGCAGCGGGGCCCCTCTCTTGGGGATGGCCACCCCTGCAGGGGCCGAGATGTGGACAGGGCAGAGGGGCCTCGTGGCCCCTTCTCCACGGAGGGAGGGAGCTCTGCCCGGCTGCGCTCAGAGCCTGAGAGCATTGATTTAGAAGAGAGGAAGAGGTAAAGGCGGCAGAACGTATTCTTCTTAAATGACTCTTCTTTCAAAACTTTCTTTCAGAACAAATAATTCCAGTGGGTACCATCGAAATAACCCTTGCACAGTAAATGCAGCAATTCAGGGACAATGGCCTGAGGTTTTATGAGGTTACAAGCACGCAGCAGGCCGGGCGTCCACGCTATTTGTGGGAGGCATTCTGTTGTACATCCAAACCTGATTATCACATTTATTAACACAATCAAATGCTCTACTTGGACCCAGCCCACTTTTACCTTCTTTTAAAAACCCGTGAATAGAAACACAAATCTGGTCAATTATCCCCCACGGAGCAGCTCCAGCTTTATAGATTGGTAATGCAATTGCTTTCAATCATCGAGCAATGTGACAGATAACAATGATAGATTAAACAGTTCAACTCTAGGCTGCATATTATAATGCATTTAACTTAATCTTTACATCAATATCCACTCCTCTGGGTACCCTTCCAATACTCAGAGCCCACAGATTAGCCGGCACTGCCAGTGGAGGGACAGCAGCACCAGGGATGGGCTCTCTCACTGCCCTCTGTGGTCCAGGCCTGGTTACCCCCGGAGGGCGCCCGGCCACATCCTGCACCTGCTGTTCTAAGCGGAGAATTCACACTCCTGGCGACTCCACGATGGCACAGTGCACACAGAGAGCAGGGGCACGGGCCTGGACTCGACTTACTTCTCTGCACGCCGTCCCTCCATCTACAGAATGGAGCCTCAGCCACCCACAGCGACGGAGGTGGGGCAGAGCACGCTCCCAGGTCCCAGGCCCAAGATTCCATCACGTTCTCACAGTCTCCACACCCAGAGCTCTGAGCCAGAGGCAGCTCGTAGAACATCTGGGAACCGAACCACAGCAAAGTAGCCTAAGCATCTTTACCCCACGTTTCCCTTCTTTTTTTTCTAAGATACAAATTACAGTTACCCAGGAGAAAGCGCACGTGTCTGATTTCCACAAGTGCTCCCGAGGGCCTGCACCAGCTCTCCTGACAACGAGGTTGTATAGATTACGGTAAACTACAGGTAACACTTATAATGCCAGCCACTTCTAAATGCACAGCTAGCGGCATTCGCGACACTCAGCCGTTGTGCAACCATGGCCACCTTCCGCCTCTAGGACTCTGTCGGCTTCCCAAGCTGAGACTGGGGGCCCCAACACACCTGAGACCCACTGCTCCTCTCCAGGCCCAGTGAGCAGCGCTGGGCTCCCTCTGGAGTCTGCCTGCTCCAGGGACTCCGGTAAGCAGCCTCGCCAGTATCTGTCCCTGTGAGGCCGTTACGTCCTCAAGGTTCAGCCGTGTCCCTCCCCTCAAAGGCCCAGGGCCTTCTGACCGTGTGGACGCCCTGCTTCCGCCTGTCCACCCCGATGGCCATCTGAGTTGGGTCCACCTTTCAATTGTGGAGGGGACAGCCTTGAGCTGTGTGTAGTAGGTTTTCACATCCCTTCTTGTAATTTAATGTAAACCTGCCCAGGAAAAGGCCCCTTTCTTTAAAGCAGTGCATATCCGTTATCCACCACCTGCAGCACAGGCATCCTATACGGGAGCTGGTTTGAGTCTCAGCTGCTCCACTTCCAGCTCCCTGCCAATCAGCCGAGAAAGCAGCAGAAGACGGCCTAAGTGCTTGGGGTCCTGCACCCACGTGGGAGACCTGGATGGAATTCAGTCTCCTGGCTTGAACTTGGCCAAGCCCTGGCTGTTGTGGCCATTTGGGGGTGAACCAGTGGATGGAAGACCTCTCTCTCTCTCTCTCCTCTCTCAGGGGGAACCAGTGGATGGAAGATCTCCCCACCCCCACCTTTCAAGTAAATAAATCAAAGGAATAAACTCTCAGCCTCGGTGCCCACAAGGGGAACAGGCAGCCGTGGTCATGAGAGCAGAGTCCCGGGTGCTGTCTGTGTAGACGGACGCCACCCAGCACCACCCTTAATGGATCATCTCACCAATCAAAATCTGGTGAAGCTGTAACAAGGGGCACCACGGCCAGACCCCAGCACGGATGAGAACAGAAAGGGCATCGTGGGCCACGGCCACACACACAATGGCCCGGATGTGCATGTGAGTAAACGTGGAGACACTTGTGGGGGCCCCACCGCAGACAGCATCCCCAAAAATCATCAAAACGTGGTGAAACCACCAGACACTGCCTGCCGGCCAAGGGGAAGACACCAACCACCCAGCCTGGCTTGAATCTGCTGGGTCCCGCACATTAGACCTCGGCCACCCCGAGGAGCACACACGGTGCGCCATGGATCCCACATCCTCAGGAGGAGGGGGCACGCTGGAATCTTCCCGGAACACCCGCCTTGCTTCTCTGGGCTGGGCCACCTCAATGGGTGTGTTTCCCTTGTGTGATCACAGGCTGCCTTCAACGCCCACACAGGGAGAACAAGCGAGGTCTTAGGGGCCACAGCACAGGATCCCCCAGGCCACGAGTGGGCCCTGGGGCTGAGGACAGCCCGACCTTCTCCTGACCCAGCAGGAGTGCTGAACAACTAGTGACAGAGCAGCGGTAACAAGGCACCGTCGTCAGCTTATGAATGGCTTATTTCCAGAATTTTCCATTTAGTGATTTCAGACAATGGATGACCACCTGCCAGTGAAACATGACGGAGGGACGCACGGCCACCTGGGTGAAGTCACCAAACCTTGCAAGGTTGGGCAGGCCCTGCCAGCTCTGTGCCAGCCCCTCCCCCGTGAAGCTGCACCCAGACTGGCCCTGGGCAGGACGCACCAAGCTGAGAGCCCAGGGACAGCGAGGTCCCCACGAGGCCACGGCAGCCTTCCTCACAAGGTTCCAGCCCCTGCAGGGTGGGCGCAGTGAGGCTGGGTCAGGAGAAGGGCGGGCGGAAGCGCGAGGACGACAGAGATTTGAGCCATCTGCTTGCAACACCGGGACCTGGCCAGAGTGCAGCGCAGGGTCCCCCTGGCAAGGGCCTTCTGGGGAAGTGCCCAAGCCACGGTGGGCGTCTACTCCTGCCTCACTCGCGCCCTGCGGCCACAGATTCCGAGTCTGCTCCCGGCCTCAGGCCCCTGGGCACTGCAGAAGCAGCCCCGCGTGATGTTATGTGGCACCAGCCCGACCCCTGTGACCTGGCCTGCGCCTCTGCTCGGGGACAGACCCGGACGGCGGGTCAGGGAATGGCGCGGCCTGGGTTTCTGCCTTTTATTCCACTCCCGTGGTGCTCCATGCTCAGAGTCGTCCAGTGAGGAGCAGCACTGTCCCCTGGGAGCTCGTGGGAGGTGCTGGCTCCCAGGTCACCCCTGACCTCCTGAATCTACCTGCAATTTAGAAGACTCTGGGCGGGGGGCTGGCACTCTGGCATGGTAGGCTGAGCCTCTACCTGTGGCTGCTCCACTTTCAATCCAGCTCCCTGCTGATGACCTGGGAAAGCAGGGGTAGACAGCCCAAGTGCTTGGGCCCCTGCACCCACGTGGGAGACCCAGAAGAAGCTCCTGGCTCCTGGCTTCTCATCGGCTCAGCTCCAGCCACTGCAGCCACTTGTGGAGTGAACCAGGAGATGTCTTCTATTTCTCTGTCTCTCCTTCTCTCTCTGTACCACTGCCTCTTAAATACATAAATTGATCTTTTTTTTAAAAAAAAAAAAAAAGACCCTCAGGTAAAACAGGTGCATGCAGGTTTGAAAAGCTGTGTGTATGGTCAGCCAGTCGTGAACATAACCAGACACCTGAGGCAAGCAGACTTGTTTTGGCTCATGGTTATGGAGGTGCAGGGCTGAGTGGCCACATCTGCCCATGGCTTCCACTGGCAGAGTCCCTGGGTGGTTCCAGTGTCCCAAGGTGAGGGGCAGAGGGCCTTTGTGTCAGCTGGCCTCTTCCTCTGCTCCCAAGATGCAACCAGGGGACCACTGCCTGAGGACTGCACCCAGCTGGAGGGATCCAAGACCACGCCTCCCAATTCCAGGGCAGATGAAGTCTGGATCTCAATGACCTCCTGCAGGAGGTCAGGACGCAGACTGCTCTAGAACACAGGGCCTTCATGGTCTCCTTCAGGGGTGAGGGATCACCAGGCCATGCCGGAGGAAGCTGGAAACCGCCTTGGTCCTCATCAGGTAGGCGCAGAGGAGCACAGCAAAGGGGTCTCAGAGAAACCAGGGGCAGCGTTGGGCCGTCTGGGCCCCTCACATGGGGGAGTGCGGGACAGAGACGCACCTGGAGCACAGGGATCCTCCTCTCTCACAGCTCCAATGAGCCGGGCCCTGGGCAAGGATGAGGTTAAAGCAACTGGCTCTTGAAAATGGGAGAGAGCACCAAACTCCGAAACCGCTGCCCCCTGGGCAGTGCCGGACCTCCAGCCAGAGGTACCAGCACAGAAGGCATACGTGACGGGCAGCATGGCGACGCCTGTCCACCTGTCTCAAACCGACAAGCCTGTGAGATGGACCTCGTTCCTGTGTGTCAGAAGCACAGCAACAGCAGGTGCCCATTAGCAGGACCTCTGGCAAGCGCGCACAAGTGTCATGAGCCAAATAGAGAGATCAAAACCACTTTCATCTTGTTGGAGGCAGTGCTGGTGTCGCGTGTTGGGAGAAGTGACAGCGGGCTGTTGACGCTTCTACTTGCATGGATGGATAAAAACCGCAGCCACAGTCGGGTCACAGGAGATGCCTCTGAACAGGAAGCGTGCTTCTGTCTCAGAGGCTCGTGGGCTGAGCAGCAAGAGGTCCCCAAGGATTCTACTGCAGGTGCCTGGCCTCGGCTGCACTCCCCAGGGAAGCTGCACAAAACCCTGAGGCTCAGATCCCAGCCCATCAACTCGATGAAAGTCACTTAGGTGGTCCCAACACTCAGGCCAGTGCTGGCCCCCAGGCACGCTGGCACCACCCACCAGCTTCCATGTGCCGTGGGCCCATCTGGGGCGCCGAGATAAGGGTCTGACCTGGGCTGTGTAAGGGGCCGGCGGCATTTTTGCTCTCATCTCTACCATAACAATGAGGCTGACTCCATACTCCCGACCTGGCTGGGACAGTCAGAGAGCCGAGCCTGCAGCCAATGATCTCCCAGCATTTCGGGGGACGCAGGCGGCGACACAGGCGACGCTGACTCTGCAAAGAACAAGACCCCTCCCCACCCCAGGCAAAAGACCTTGGCTGTGGACTCCTGGGGTTGCAGGAAGTCAGGGGTCTACGCTGTGGACGGGTTCTGGCTCCACAACCTCACGGACAGGGCCCAGACGTGGCCTTGAGTGAAGACCCGGGAGGACGGCAGCTGCTGGGAGCAAGGACAGGAACCGTGGTGCGCTTCCTTTCCGTCTGCACTCAGAACAGGGCCAGGAGGGCGGCGCTGCTGGGAGAAGGGGGGCGGGATGGAGCTGCAGGGGAGGGCAGGAGTGTGAGGAAGCTGCTCCCCCAAGACCTGGGGCAGGGCTGTGGGCCTGGCTATGGGCCTTCCTCACAACGGGAGCCATGCCCCACCCTCTTCCTTCACCACCACGGCTAGGAAGCGCTGCCTAACACCTGTGGTGAGCCCGGCTGCGAGCCGGGGTGGAACCAGAGCAGGCCAGAGCCCTCTCTGACGCAGCTTGGGGGAGCAGCCGTGGCCAGCACCAGGTCCCCACCCCACGGGGAGGCTGGGGTGCATGGCGGGTCCCTGTAGAAACGCACATCCCAGACACACTCAGCTCCTCGGCAGGTCACAGGAGCCCCTGATCCGGGTTTTGCTTCCTGAGGTTTCAGGGGCCCGTGGTCAGCCACGGCCTGAAAACAACACGTGGAAAATTCAGGAAGTAAGTAGTTCACGAGCGCTGACTCGCACGCTCTGCCGCCCGCCCTCCCCTCTGTCCAGTGGATCCATGTGGGTATGCTGCCCCCCGCCAGTGACCGAGCAGGCAGCTCGCGTCCAGCACCTGCATTGGAAATAACAGCCCCAAAGCGTAAGATGCGGGGCTGGGCCTCCAAGTACCCAAGGAAAAGCCGAGAGTGCTTCCTTCCAGTGAAGAGGAGAAAAGAATCCAGGCTGAGGTTGCTGAGGTCTGGTAAGTTTGATTGTGAATCTCTGCCTGTGACTATTGTAGAAATATAACGCTATCATATACATGTACTTGTAGAGCAAACAGCCGAGACAGGGGTCCGTCCTCCTGTGGTTCAGGCATCCCCTGGAGCCCTGGAATGGATTTCTGGTGTCGACTGTGCTGTCTACACCAAGAAAGCAAGCTGTCCACACCAGGGAACAGGCAAGCCCCTGTCCAGGCATTGGAACCACCTCCCTCTTTGCTGAGCCACACAGCATGTGGCTTTCGTGAGAATGGAGACAACAAGGCGAGGAACCCACTCATTTCCAAGACAGAGCAACCGCTGGACCGTGGCTGAGAAGACAAACAGTGGAACTGTCAGGCCGCTAAAACAGCTGTAATTAGTATGCTAAAGGCTCCGGGGGAACAAGTGGGTTACGCGCAAGGCCAAGGGCCCCTGCAGCCGAGACCAAGTGTGAGCAGAGCCAGACGCGGGCACCGGGACGGGCGGGGGTGACCGAGGAGAGCTCGGCAGCAATCACTAGGCTGGAACTCAAACAGCAAAGCCAGAGCGTGCACACGTTGTGGGACCACTTCAGGCGGTCAAGGTCGGCGTGGCTGAAAGACGGATCGCAGAAAGGAAACACCGGACATTTTAACAGCCACGAAGTGTCAAATAACAAGGACTGGCATCAAGCCACAGTACAAGGAGCTCAGAGAATACCAAGTTCGATGAGAATAATAATAAAAGTCACCAAGGATGGCACATTAAATTGTTGACAGCCAAAGACATCAGGAAATCTTGACGGTAGCCCGAGAGAGGACAGCTGAGGGCCCAGTGGCCAAGAACACCGGGAGACAGCAGAGCCACTGGGGTGGGTGTTGCGGCGCGGCAGGCCGGCTCAGCCTGGGACGTGCACACCCCACATCTGCGTGCCTGGTCTGAGCCGTGCCGCCACTCCCATCCAGCTCCTGCTGCCCTGTACCCTGGTGAGCAGGGAAGGCAGCTTGGATGCTTGGGTCCCTGCCACCTGACCCAGCGGATGGATGCAAGAGCACCACCACTTCCTCTGCAGCTTTGCCTTTCAAACAAAAAAATATAACCTTAATTGCAGAAAGAAAAATGGCCGAGTCAGAACTCTACACTCAGATAAGCACTATTTCAAAAACGAGGAACTGATCCTGGATGGCAGGCTAAGCCGCACCAGTTCGGTCCCAGCTGCTGCATTTCTGACTCAGCACTTTGCTGACATGCCTGGGCAAGCAGCCGAGGGTGGCCCAAGTGCTAGGACTCCTGCCACCCATGTGGGAGACCTGGGCGGGGTCTGGGGAGGGAGCAGCAGATGGGAGATCTCTCTCTCTCTCTGTTAATTTACCTTTCAAATAAATAAATATTTTAAAATATTTCAAAAATGAAAGAGAAATATTTTATGAGCAAATAAAAACGAGGGCATTCAGTATTAGCACACTTTACAAAAACAGGTTAAAGAATGTTAAAGGAAGCAGCTTAATGAGAAAGAACACAACATTTTACCACTGGGATCTACAACACAAATGAAGACCACTGGGAACACGAGACAAGGGTACATTTCAGTTCATTTGCTGCTTTATCGAAGACCACTGACTGTCTGAACTAGGACCAACCACGGAGGGCAGGCGGCCTGGTGGCTAAGACCCAGGGACACAGCAGTGACGCTCAGGCGCCCCCAGTGTGGGAGACCTGGACTGTTTCCAGCCTGACCAGCAGCTGGGGAGTGACCCAGAGGATGGGAGATGTGTGTGCGTGTGTGTGTGCACTTCTCTCTGCTTCTCAGACTCTCAAATAAAAAAATAAAGAATTCAAAAAATAAATACAGCAAGCAGAGGGGCGAAAACTCTGTGTGCAGGTCAAGTTTAACTCCTCATTTCCAACCAAATCTCGTGAGGAAGCAGCCACACCTGTGCACTCAGCACCCGCGGCTCTTTCACACCCTCACAACCAGACCCAGCCATTGCCGTAACACCGCAGGGCCCGGGGAGCCAGGCAGAGCTCAGAGGCGCCTGCCTGGGTGCCGTCTACAGACCCTGGTCTGGCCGAGACGCAGGAGCCACGTCCCTGTGCTGCAGCAAGGCCAGGAAGCTGAGCTGTGACAGGCAGCACGGAGGAGGAGGCGGGGGATGGGTGACAGTTTAAGGGCCTGGTGTTCCCCAGAAATGGGCAGGGCTCTTGAAAACCAGTTATTTAAACCAAAGGCAAGTCCTAAAGGAGTGTTTCTGTTTGTTTGTTTATTTTCATCCGTTTGAAAGGCAGTGAGACAGACAGACGAAGAGAGTTTCCATCTGCCGGCTCACTCTTCAAATGCCTGCAACGGCTGAGGCTGGGCCAGGCCAGAGCCAGGAGCTGGGAGCTCCATCCGGGCCTTGCACGAAGGTGGCAGGGACTCCAGGACTTCACCATCTCGGCTGCCTCCCAGGTGCACACGAGCAGGAATCTGGGGCCAGGGCTCTGAGCAGGCCTTCAGCACGAGACCTGGGCATCCATGGCGACCTCACACCGCCAAGCCGGAGCACTCCCAGGGTTCACTTGCCATGGACTCCTTTCTGTGCTTGTCAAGTGCCGTCCCTTTTGTTAAGAGTGTCACCCATAATCACAGGTCCTGGGTACGAAATCAGTTTAACCACTGCCATAAGATTATTTTCACATAATTTTTTAAAAATTTTTTAAAGATTTATTTATTTATTTATTTGAAAGTCAGAGTTACACACAGAGAGGAGAGGCAGAGAGAGAGAGAGAGAAAGTCTTCCATCCGATGGTTCACTCCCCAGACGGCCACAATAGCCAGAGCTGCGCCAATCCGAAGCCAGGAGCCAGGAGCTTCTTCCAGGTCTCCCACTTGGGTGCAGGGGTCCAAGCACTTGGGCCAACTTCCACTGCTCTCCCAGGCCATAGCAGAGAGCTGGATTGGAAGAGGAGCAGCCAGGAATTGAACCGGCGCCTATATGGGATGCCGGCGTCCCAGGCCAGGGTGTTAACCCGCTGCGCCACAGAGCCAGCCCTACACATGATTTTTTAAAATCCAGACTTGTGAAGCTAAGTTTGCGAGGGAAGTGAGCTCACAGCTGCACCCTGTGGTCCCACAGGGCCAGGGCCCACCAGCTCACAGCTGCACCCTGTGGTCCCACAGGGCCAGGGCCCAGCTCACAGCTGCAACCAGTGGTCCCACCAAGGGCGGCGCTGGCACTGAGCCAGCAGGAGGCTTCGGCCTAGGGTCCAGACCTCCCAGGATGCCTCAGTGCACAAGGGTCGGGGTCAGGGTGCAGGGCGGGGTTAGGAAGGGCCACAACACCCTTCTGCTGGCAGTGGCCTGTCTGACCATCTCTCAGCCCAGGACGCCCACGTGCTGCTCTGACGACAGTAAGGCAGTGGCTCAGAAGGCACGGCCCAGCCTGAATGTGCTTCCCTGCAGTGCCAGCCTCCCTGTCAGCCCCTGGCCACACCTTAGAGTCTGCATTAGGGCCCTGCTCTGAACCACACCTTACAAACCAACACTGAGGCCGGCAGACTCTCCCACCACATGGGCGTGATCCAGGCAGGGCCCACTGACCCCGACAGCAGGTGGTTCTGGGATAGGTTCACCTGCAAGAGGCCACGGTGCCGCCATGGACTGGGCCTGACCGACGCAGGGTGCAGCAGGCAGTGGGGACAGCATTCACAGGTGGGCAAGCTGCGGCACACTTCCTAGACACATGGACCCCAGAGCTGGGTCTACTTACAGCTCTTGGCTCACATTTCCTGGTCCCCCACAGAGACCTCACTCCACGCCTCCTCCTGGTCCCCCACAGAGACCCTCACTCCACGCCTCCTCCTGGACTCCCCCACAGAGACCCTCACTCCACACCTCCTCCTGGTCCCCACAGAGACCCTCACTCCACACCTCCTCCTGGTCTCCCCCACAGAGACCCTCACTCCACACCTCCTCCTGATCTCCCCCACAGAGACCCTCACTCCACACCTCCTCCTGGTCCCCACAGAGACCCTCACTCCACACCTCCTCCTGGTCTCCCCCACAGAGACCCTCACTCCA
>CM027393.1:116869224-116887442 GCA_015711505.1 Sylvilagus bachmani | reverse complement strand
GGGGGGAGCTGTCGGGGGCGGTGCTCACCTCTGGCTGTCTCAGCCACCTTTAGGATGAGCCGGGGCTCGGAGTGCAAGGACGTATCAGGGTTATCCCCCTGCTACTCTTTCTGTGATACACGGTACTGAACGGCATGTTTTTACTTCGTAAAACTCAACTTTTCTGTCAAAAGCAAGATCATTAAATAGGAAGAAAATGAGCAAAAAATGCATCCTGTCCAAATTCAAACTGACTCATCCTAACTCCTCTCCCACAGTCAGGATTGCTGGCAGGTTCACCCACTCCAGGCAGGAGCAATTCTAGATATTCCCGCGGGCCCTGCACACTTCCTGCTTCCGACTGTCACGCCTCATAATGCCATCTCTGCCTCTTCTGTGGGCATCACTGCACACACCTTTTCCTCCAGATTCTCACAGCTCCTTAAGTATGGTCTGGGGCACCTGCCTCTCCTCACCCACCCTCCACAGCCAGGCCTGGGGCACCTGCCCCACCCTCTCACCCACACTTACAGCCATCCCTGGGGCACCCACCCTCTCCTCACCCACCCTCCACAGCCAGGCCTGGGGCACCGGCCCTCTCCTCACCCACCCTCCACAGCCAGGCACACCCCCAGCAGAACCCCCAACCTCTGGCTTCCCCTTGATCAGCTACACCTCTCTCATCCACCCCTCGGTCACTCCTGCAACCACACGCAGTGACCCCATCTGCTCGTCCCACTCTAATCCGCCAGGCAAGCCGACCTGTGCGTCTTTTGGGCATTGCTCCTCTGCCTGCCTTAGTAACCCTCCATCCATCAGTTTCCACACAGCTGGGAAAAGTTCTCTTCCTCCTTAAACCCAGCTCAAGCTCCTCTCCTGCGACACGTCTACAGGGCAAACAAGCTCCAACTCTATGTGGTCTCCACCCATGGAGTCGCATTACGTGTTGATGTGTCGTCCTCCCTTTCAGACTGGAAGCTCCCAGAAATCAGATTCTGTGTCTCAGGGGTGCCAATGCCGGGCTGGCTATGCAGGGGCTGGCACAGAACAGCTACTCACCGCACGCTGGTAAAATGAAAGGATGTACGAGTGGTGAGAGGGTGAACAGAAGAGTCGACGACTGGGTAAAACCTGGGCATTAACGGAGTACTTCTGAGAACGTCTAGTCCCCGCACGCACGATCCTGCATCCCTATCCAGCAGCCTGATGTGCCTCCCGCTCCAGCCCAGAGGATGCTCCAGGACTGCCCTACCCTCCCTGCTCCAACCCAGAGGATGCTCCGGGACTGCCCTCCCCTCCCCGCTCCAGCCCAGAGGATGCTCCGGGACTGCCCTCCCCTCCCCGCTTCAGCCCAGAGGATGCTCCGGGACTGCCCTCCCCTCCCCGCTCCAGCCCAGAGGATGCTCCGGGACTGCCCTCCCCTCCCCGCTCCAGCCCAGAGGATGCTCCGGGACTGCCCTACCATCCCCCCCTCCAGCCCAGAGGATGCTCAAGGACTGCCCTACCCTCAGACAGCAAAGACCTAGCCCAGCCCCTGCTCACAGGAGAGAGCATGATCGCAGCGATCCCTGAGGAGCAGGGAAGTCAGCAACGTGCACTTCTGACCCCCGACCAAACACACAGGCCAGAGCTTGGCAGGGCCGTTTGCATGGAGGGAGAGGTGAGCACACTTGTGCCCCTTGTGTCGCTCTGCACCTGCCACCCTGCCACCAGGGGCTGCAGCATTCATGGGACACTAACCCTGCTACCTCGGCTTGACCTGCAGGGGCAGGGGTCACTCTACCCAACTCCAGTGTGCGACACATGGGGCGACAGACAACAGACTTCAGATGGCCAGGTTTACAGGAGGCAGACAGATACACACAGAGAGCCGACAAATGACACGCCTCACACCACACTTGTGGCTGGCGGGAACGCTTCATCAGAAGCACTCAATGGCCGTGCCTCCGTGGCCTCCCAAAGCCACCTCCCTGAGCCTCAGGCGTCAGGAGCGTGTCAGCAAGAAACCGGGACTGGAGACGAGCAGCCGTGCTGATGGGGTGCGTAACACGGACGTCGAGTTCCTGTCATCCTCGGGAACTCTCGTATGGCTGCATTCAACGGGGAGAAGCACCCGTGAGCAGTGTGAGCGCGAGATCCGGCAGATGTGAGAGGAGTCGTCAATCTTGCGTGAGCAGGTGCTAATGTGTCACAATTATCCCTTCTGGCAGTTGATGTTTAGGATTTCGGTTCCCACCTAGTCAATCACAGCTGTAATTGTTCAGCTACTTACATGGCTCATGCTCCGGGTAATAACCAGATAGGATTTAGTATTTGACATTCACCGTCAATTACCTCCCTGCACCGGCATCTGGAGGCTGGGCGAGCTCGTGACTCCCGGATGAGATAAGACGGGCTGTGCGGGGAAGGGCAAGCAGAGGCAGGGCAGCCCCGCGCCTCCGGCGCTCTGCTGGCTGTGCCGAGAACCGGCTACTTCCTGCACGTGTCATCCTGCAGTCCCCTGACTGCGGAACCTGGCAAGCACTGCGCTCCTCCAGGCCCCGCTGCGGGAGGCAGCCGCGTTGGCCGCCCGCCCAGGAAGGGCTGGGAGCAGGGGCCCTGTGCAGGCTCCCCACAGAGACACGGGCCGCCCAGCGTCACAGAGCGCCGGCCGAGGGTCCTCCCAGGGACCTTCCTCTTCCACAGCAGTGGGGACGATGCCAGCTCCAGCGTCCCAGACCTGCGCTGAATCCAGGTCCTCTCACTTCCTACAAATGGAGGCAATGACTGCACTGTCCGAGCTTCAGAAGTGGTGCCGCTGTGGGGGCCAAGCCGTGACAGGCCAGGCGTAGCCAGCAGCCCAGCACAGAGAAGAGCCGGGGTCAGTGTCCGCGTGGTGTGCTGACCTGGCTGGTCACTGTCTCTGACCCTGGCCCTCCAGGGCTCAGGGACAGGTGAGTCCACAGAAGCTCGGCTCGTCCACCACCTGGGGCTGCTCCATGGCAGGTAAAGAGCTCACATTTGTGGCTCCTCTTCCCTGGCACCTGAGGGCATTCAAACACGTACCACCCCAGGGCCCCACGGGATGCCAAGGCCCCTGTGCTGGCTTCCAATGTCCCAGATTCTCTAAGAGCCACACTTCCCTGGCCGGCACCACTGACACAGCAGGGAGCCCACTGCTGTGACCTTAGGGGTCCCGGGCCGCTGGGACATGTGGTCCCGGCACTGGAGTCCCAGCTCCCAGGCATGGTGCCCGTGTCATCTTGGGTAGGTTCTGAGCCAGGCACCGTCTCCAAAACTTGTGCCTATTCATTTCATCCTGAAGACACACGCATGCACACACATACACAGGCACACATGTACATACAGGGGGTCTTCAAAATGTTTATGCAAAATGCATATCATGAAAAAATACATGAATTTCAAAAAATGTTTTTCAAAAATAAACATCTTTTAAGTGTATTTTCCACAAACTTTTTGAAGTTCACTCATACACACACATTCAGTCATTCACAAGCATACACATACACAATTATGTACACGTACACACATGCATACATGCCATGGACAACCACACACTATACATATTCAAAATCACAACAATGTTCATACACAGTCATGTGACACAATCAATCATATACATGCACAATCACACATATGCAATCACATTCACACAATGCACATACATTTACACATTCACAAGCATACCTGATGCACAGACATCACACACATACACGATGACGTACACAATCACATGTGCAGTGACATGCACACACAGAATGACACGCATTACATACCACACACATATGCAGAGCTCGCACGCTCACATATATCACTTGCACACACATGCATACGCATACATAACTTGCACACTCACACATACATTTGCATGCACACACATGCATATACATACATAACTTGCACACTCACATATACATTACTTGTGCATGTACAGCATGCATATACATACATAACTTGCAAACTCACATACATTACTTGCACACACATAAACTTGCACACACATGCATACACATACATAACTTGCACACTCACATACATAACTTGCACACTCACATACATTACTTGCACACACATGCATACACATACATAAACTTGCACACTCACACATACATTATTTGCATGCACACACATGCATATACATACATAACTTGCACACTCACATATACATTACTTGTGCATGTACAGCATGCATACACATACATAACTTGCACACTCACATACATTGCACACACATACATAAACTTGCACACTCACACATACATTATTTGCATGCACACACATGCATACACATATATAACTTGCACACACACATTATTTGTGTACACACATGCATACACATAACTTGCACACACACACACGCATGCTCCCTGGATGTCTGAGTGCGGCTGGCTCTATCCGTGGCCCTCGCATCTGTGCAGTGCCAGGAGAGGTTTCTCTGCCAGCCTCACAGGGCGGCTGCCCGATCAGGCTATGGCGGACAAGTGAGGCCTGACACTCAGTGGCTCCCTCACCCCTCACAGGGTCTGGCGTCAGGCTTGGGGTGCCCATGGTGTGGTCAGCTCTGCCGCTTCCCTTACTGCCTCACCTCCCTCCCCCGGGGCCCCGACGCCTGCTCCTGGGACAACACTGGGACTCATGTGGGTTTTCCTGGAGAAGGGATGCCTCGATGATTCCGAGGAATGTGGGCTTTCGGACATCCTCATACATGTGTGTGTGCGTGTGCGTGTGCATGGGTCACAGTGGGGGCAGGTGTTGGGATTCCGCCTCCTGGTAATAATTCAGCAAAACGAGGGATCCACGGGTACTCGCCCAGGTTCGCTCCCGGATGAGAAAAGCATCGCTGTCTCTCCGTTTCGGGCTTGCTGGCACCACACCAGCCACACCGGCGTCGCCCTCTGGGAAACAACGCACTCCGAGTTATTAGCCGCTCCTCACCCTGTGCGGAAGAAAGCGGCATGTTTCAAGGAGATCCTGCTCAAAGTTTAAATTGAAAAAGACGCGGCGCCGACACCCAGGCCGCATTAAGACTTCAAAACAGGGACCCAGTCATTTTGCAATAAAACCTGATGCCGTGTAATAGTGCCCTTTCAAGCCACTCGGGACTTTAAGACTTCAAATAAAATGCTATTAGCAGAGACAGATAAACAATCTAAGCCGCTATTTGCCTGGGGTGATACCCTTGTGATTTACAATGGGCAAAGAAAATAGAGCGCGAGGTGCAGGGAAGAGTGACAGGAACAGCAGCCAGCCGCCCTCGCGGGGCCTGGGATCCCGCTGCGCCCGCGAGCGCCCATGGCCACGGCTCCTCCAGCGCCGGCGCTGCGCTCTGCAGACTTCAGCGAAAGCTCACGCGAGAGGGGGACAGCGCTTTGTGTCCTTCAGCCCAGCGGGGTGGGGGAGCCATGGTTGGAGACCGCTCATTGAAACAGCCAGGAGAGGGGCTTCTGAATGTTCCTAATGCAGAGACCAACGTCGGAGGTGACAGGCCAGCTGCCTGGACCTGCTCGGCGCTGCAATGCCACCTGCAAGCTCACCGACAGCAGCGCACTTGGTGGGAACAGAAACACAGCTCTTGCAGCAAGGGGCCCCGTGCCGTCGGCGTCCCGCCTGCACCCGCGTGTCATGGAGCTGGCTACTCAGCCTGGGGCCAGAGCACCGTCTGCCCTTGCCTGTGCTGACCACACAGCCAAACCGTGCAGAGTCCGACCTCGCTGGAGGGCCCCGGGGCCCAGCGGCCTCCTGTCCCTTCAGGAAACTGGAGATGGGCCAGCATCTCTTGGCTAGGCACACGGCTTTCCCGAGGCCCTGTGGAGCAAACACCAACCCAGATTCAGCTCCGCAGGGGAGAGGCCACGGGCTGATGCTGAGCGAGCCCTGGAAGGTGCTTCCTTGACGGGGCGCTGCCCCCTGCCAGCTGGCACGGGCTCGCCTGTCACCCGGTCCCTGCCCGAGCCGCCACTGTGCTGCAGACAGCCAGAATCAAAGCCGCCAAATGCTCCTGGCGGAGCCGAGGGCCGAGGCGCTCAGCTCTGCTCACGGCCCAGCCTCGCTTTAACCTGAGGGGCCCAGGGACACCTACAGAATCAGCGAGGCACCTCGGGCCCCACACAGGGCCTTCCCAGTCCCAGCTCTATTCACCCCTTTCCCACAGCTACCAGGTGAACCTGGGTTCTCTGCACCATGCACACAACAAGCGCTCAAGAGAAAATAAAACGCCATGGCAGCAACTCTCCCAGGCTAAGCTGGAGGGGCGGATGTCCCTTTAAATTGGAAAAAAAAAAGGGGGGGGGGATATTCTGTAAGTTCTACGGGAAAAATGTCACATTTGTACAGACCCCAAATCCCTCTGTTTAAACAGGGTGATTAGTATCAGTTCCTGTAGGAAATTAAACTCGGGCCGCACAGCCGCGTGCAGATATGCAGATTTCTGGGCAGAATGGCCAGCTCTGGGCAGGGAGCTGGCTGATTAATCAGTGTCCTCAGAATGCGAAATGAAACGCGGCTCTCCTGGGCGAGCTCAAGAAATGACTTCTCCTCCCCGGGAAGGGAGCGAGAGAGCACCGGCCTGGCAGAGCACCGGAGTGGGGGGCGCTGTGTTCAGACCCCTCCTCGACTCAGCACAGCTCCGTTCCTGCCCCGGCCCACTCGGCTCTCAGTCCTGCTCTCGGGAGTGTGGAGGGCCGTGGGCGCGCCTGGTTTTCAATCCCACAGGCACTCACGCCAGCACCGTCGGCCTCTCCCCTGAGCCTGGTGGCAACCTTGCAAACCGGATGGAGCCCTGAGCCCACCAAGTCTCCCTGGAGCTGGCAGGCATTGGAACAAATCTCTGTGGTGGGCGTTTCCTCTTTCTTTCTTCTTTTCCTGAGAGACTACATGGAGTAGACAGTGTTTTAAAGTATAATGCAGGAAGCTCAATTTGCAAATATAAATTACTCTTCTCTAATTCAACCCACCCATCATTCTAAAACCTCAAGGTGGTTGTGACCTCTGGCCTGGGTGAACACAAGGTTTCTGACGATCAAGTAATAATGCTATTTATTTTTTGAAAAAATATTTATAGCAAGATGCAAAAATGTAATTTTCATAGTTTTTTTTGTAGTTACTGGAAACCTAAGGCTGTTTTTCTGAACTCTTGAGGGTCTCCAGTAATTGTAGAGAAGTAGGCATTATGCTATATTATGAAGGCTGCAATTTCCTGGTGAATCTGCCTGGATGTTTCTTTTTATCACTTGGCAATTTCTATCTAGTTATAGCATAATTAAGTTTCCTGACCCTTGCTCCTCCTCTAACAGGACGCTCAGAAATCTACTAGAATTGCAGATCGCCAGGCTGATGTCCTCGGTACCCACACAGTAATGGAATAAAATTATTAATCCAGTAATTGTACGGAACACATGACTCTGCATTGAATGCTCCCCTCTCATTTTCTGTGGGTGACAATCAGCCAGGGCACAAATCATTTCTGCGGGAGCACCTCTCATTCACGCTCCAGGAGCTGCCTGGGCGGCAGTGATTATTCACAGGCTAATACGGCGCTGGGCTCCTGCGAACAAAACGGACGGAGGAACAAGACGCTCCCCTGCCCGCGGCTCACGTGCCC
This sequence comes from Sylvilagus bachmani, assembly GCA_015711505.1. Lineage (NCBI taxonomy): Eukaryota > Metazoa > Chordata > Mammalia > Lagomorpha > Leporidae > Sylvilagus > Sylvilagus bachmani. The sequence goes on along the minus strand of CM027393.1, from coordinate 116,879,863 downwards.
ACATCAGAGCTGGCCGCCAGGTGACAAAGCGCCCGTGCAACGGAGGACCTGGGGCCGGCCACGCACCCGGCAGGCTGGCACAGCCCACGTGCTCACGCTGGCCCAGGGGAAGGCGCTGGAAGTGCCATCTGCACACTCCAGGGACCGATGGGTTTTTGTCCTGTGGGTGTCTGGAAATCATGTCACAGCCCCTGGATACACACGGATGGGGGCCAAGACGGCTCTGGCATGCGCTATGGGGAAGGCTGCTGCTGTCCAACCGAGCACCCGGCTCCCAGGCCAGCATCACGCCCTCACAGCAAGCACGAAGCAATCCCAAGGCCCCTCCCTGCCCAGCCTCACTGGGCGTGGAACCGCGATCTGACTGCAGCACGCAGAACCCTAGCCGGAGATCCGAGCATCTGCTTGTTGCACAACCCCCGTGCGTGCCCGACGGGGGCCACGCTGGGCCACGCTTGCAGGGCATACAGACTCGATGCAGGAGCACCTACAGGCGTGCAAGCAGGAGAGCACCGTGCTCTCTGACCCTGAAGGGTGGCTTCTGCGTAAAATGCATGCCCACATGACAAAGACACACCAGGTACGTGTGGGAGGGCGTGGCCGTGGCCGCGATGAGCACGTGTTCCAGGAAGGCAGTGGGTCCTCGGTCCCTCTCCAGATCCCAGGGCTGTGCCAAGAGCGTGGTGCTCACTAAGCACCCCAGCAGACCCAAGTTTATAAATCAAGTCTCCAGACTTCCTTTACACCTAAGTACATTAAAAAAAAAAAATAACAGAGAAACACCAATCGTCGCGGTGCTAGCAGGTGGCAGGGGTCGGTGGCAAATGCATCACCACCGAGAGCTGCCACCCCATGGGTGTCCCTGTGTCCGCTCCCGTGGACTCCGCGGGCCCTTAGGGAGACCTCCAGGAGCGCCACCATCTGCGGCCACAGTTCTCAACAGGGAGGAGCTTGTCCTGGAGAACTTCGGGGGTCACCCTGGGGGTGGGGGCGGGGCGTGCTACCGGCACCTGGCACCCAGAACCTGGGGACTGCTACTCGGGCGCCCACACAGCCCCACCATGACCGCGGATTTGTGGCCAGTAGTGCCAAGGTAGGCAGCCCAGAGTTTGAATGGACATCAATGAGTTGCGAGAAAAAAATTGGGCCCGGGAGCCTCGTGCACCCAGGGACAGCGAGGCAGAGGTAGCGCTGATGTCTCCCCCGCCCCTGGACTCAGGCACAGGACAACGTGGTCGCCTTCGCCTGGCACGATTCTCTCTTCTTCCCAGCTAAAAGGATCAACCGTGAAGCAGGCGGATGGGAATGAAGGCCCCTCTGGCCTCCGCCCACTTGCACAGCCTGCCTGGCTGCCCGTGTGGTCTCACGTGCTAGGTCCTGCCTTCCGGTGGAAGCCGCACGCGGGAACCCTCGGGCTGACGCTCGCTGCCTTTATTGTGAAGTTCAGCAGGGCCCGAGGCCTCACGCAGCTCCCGGCTGCAGCTGAATCAGCTCCCAATAAACAGGCGCTCGGGGAGAAGGCGCGAGGGGAGAACTCTCACTTAACTTCCCATTGTTTCATTGATAAAAATGATCCTGGAGGCAGAAGAATATATTAACTGTTTCCTTTGGTTTTCCATCTAGAAGGCTGAAAGACATTTCTAAAATAGATCTATTTTCTTTTCATTCTACAGAATAATGCATGAATGATTATAACATATGCTCTATCTCCCGCTTTTCCTCACCCAGTGGAAAAGTGCCTGACATTGTAATCACAACTTGTTGGGGCTTCAATCTGATGCTGTGCCATTTTATCACGGTAGTTAAACGTCCATTCTTGTTCGGTGTGATAAATGTTATGGCCGTTTAACAGGAGCGAGAAAGAGAGACATGTTAGACCAAATATTGCTTCAGATTGTGTCTTTTATTCTCCTTTATCATCATATCTTAATTTATAGTATAATCGTCATTATCACAACTGTCAGCCTCATTTAACCTTCCTGATCTCCCATGATTCTCTGCCGTCGGGTCTGATTGCCTGCCTGCTGCCGCCTGGCTGATAATGGCTGACTGATTGGCCCTCCCCACGAGGAAGACAATGATATATAGAACCGCGCGGCTCGCTCTATATATTAATGAGGAGCTGGCAAAGCTTTGATAAGGCTGCGGAATAATCCATCAGCGCGAGCAGGAGCTTGTAAAACTGGAGGAACATTTCACGGGAACACACCTGGCACGGGGGGAGTGACCGTCAGCTGCCTCTCTCCGTGCAGAGCACATCAGATAGCAGGGGATGGATGGCCCAAGAAGTTTATCAAGTCCCCGGCCGGGCACAGGCTGCGCGCCGGCCCTTACATCCTATTTAGCAAGCCAGCAATTAATAGCGCGTCTTCCTCGGCGTGCGTTCGGAACGGTTTATCTCCTGCACGCGCCCTTATCGGAGCTGTTACCTAGGCGAGGCGGGCGGCCCGGGCGTGCGGCGTCCCCGTAGCCACACACACTCGGCGAGGCCGCGTCACCATTAGATACAATGCAGCAGACGGCCACTTGAGTCTGAATGCACCGTTATTACAGGTATTATATGAAATTGCTTGTGTTGTGTGAAGGGGATTATAGGGGCTCTGGATCAATAACTTTAGTGGATGTTGGGAGTGATTACAGTGCTCTGTCAATTTCCCCATTTGGCTGTCAGAGCTGATTTACAACACTCCACCTCTTTTATTCACACCAAATCACTCATTTCATTGGTAAATTCTATATATCTCAATTTACTTTAAGTAGCTGATTTGTGTAAAATAAAATGACTTCCTCTTCTGTGCGTGCCACAGACCTAACCCTATAGAGTGGTGGAAAGTGTCAACACGGAGGAGGCGCGGGGCTTTCCCGTGGCGCGGCTGCCGTGCGAGGACACAGCCAGCCCCAGCCGGCCCAGCTACCTGGCTTTTGTGGCGCACACGGCCTCTCTGAGCTGCTTCAGCCCTTCCGTGTGACAAGGGCCCGCAGACCTGCTCGGTCCCTTCCTGCACGGTCGTGGACACGGGAAGCCGGGGAGGCCCCACGCCCGTTCCCTGCGGCTCTCCTGCTCCAGCTCCTGCCTGTGTGGTGCAGACACAGTCCCGCCTGTGCAACTCCAGGACCATGGGGGCAGCCCCAGAACGGTCTCCCTGGACCCCCTGCAGGCTCCTGCACAGCAGGGTGCCCGCGCCTCCTTTTCCTTTCTTTCTGCCCTGTGCCCACACATGCATGCACGTGGTGATGAACCACGTACTGGGTCAGCCCACAAGCACGCAGTGCAGGATGGAGGACCTGCTGGGGACCAAGGTGAGGTGGGGGCCTCTCTACCATAGCAGCTCTCGGGAGGGCGCCGGGCCCTCCTGCCCCGCACAGCCCAGTGCGCCGGGCACGGGCGCATCAGGGAGCCGACTCTGGAGCTCTGTCTGGTGCTCACTCGCCTAGCATCCCACACTTCTTTCCTGGGGTTCCTGACCTCGGCCAGGCTCTTGGGAAACTGTGTACTTTTCCACAAATAAATAAAACTTACACAAAGTATTTACAAAATCATCAAAGGTGATCCCTCCTGAACGCCACCCCTCGACAACTGCCTCTGGCTCAAGCAGACAAATGAAGAAACCACAGATTCTCCAACCTACTAATGCACACGACTTCTGGGTGCGGAAGGCGGTCACACGATAGCCGCAAGAGGAGGGAAAGGATGTGTGTATTGTCTGTCCTGGCATAAAATGTCCTTTGCATAAAAATATTCAGATTAATTCTGCACATCTGTCCTTCACTGTGGTTCATTCACTTCTGTATATTTTTGATACATTTTGCACAAGTTATAAAGCCAGGAGAAAATACAGGATTCTATTAAAAATGTAATAAAAAAACCTCCATAAACGGTGTCTATATTTTCTGAAAGGCTCCATTGTCCCACAGAGCACAATATTGCTAAATATGCAACTGAAATTAAAGACGCTCCGGAGCTGCCGTTACAAACCCAGGCCTCAGGACGAGGGCAGGTGTCTGGTGCGGGCAGGCACGTGCCCTGCACCGTCTCAGCCTGGGAGGAGGATTCGGGGAGGAGGGCTGGGCCCCGCGGCAGGGCAGATCCCCCGGCCGTGCCCGGGCTGCAAGGCTCTGGGCCACCCTCCGGGTGCGTTCAGCTGCGAGGCTACCTGCCAGTCATGCCCCTCACACCCAGCCACGGCAGACCAGAGGCTCTGTCTCAAGTTCACGGCTCACAGTACCTGAGTCTCTGTGGAGTGCTGAGTCTGACCTTCTAGACCAGAAAGGGTGCCCATGTGCCCCCTGGGGACTGAGGACCCAGCACAGGCCAAAGAAAATGCTTCCAGCAGGGGACCCGACCCAGGCCAGGTGGGAGTGCGAGGAGTCCAGGGACGTCTAGGGTGCGGTCCTGGCCCTCAGGGGTGTGCGGGGTGGCTGGGGAGATGAAACAGGGGCTGTGAGGTTTGGTAAGTTGTGGAAACAGGCTGGTACTAGGGCCACACAGGTGCTCCCAGGCCCCAGCACATCAGTCTCGCAGACCACAGAGAAGGCTCGCGGTTCAGCCAGGTGACCGTGGGCACTGCCGGCTAACATGGCAACAGGAGCGGGGATCTGTGTGACTGCGCTTCCCGGAAAGTTGAAATTGATGGGACCTTGCGACATGGAGCTGCCATCGGGCTGATACATGACAAGCTATGGCGTGGAAACCCTAGTTTCAAAGGAGCCATAATTCACTTTTCAACAGCAATTTATAAAGGATGGCAGCTTTTAATATACAAACCCCCAGAGCCGTGTCTGACATTACACAGAGGACACACGTACTGCATAACCATCTTCAGACAACACTAAAAAAATGCAAATGAAGAATCTAGATGCATCTCTGGGGCAGCACTGAAGTCACTTAGGGATCAGGCACTTGGACAAAACTACAGAAAATATGAATTTACCCACAGGCAACCAAAATTCAGTGACAGTTTTGACAACAAGTCCAAAACACAGGGACTGCTCGGGAGGCTGGCGTGTGGGAAGATATCCAAGGCTGCAGCTCCCCTTCTGATCTGCACCTGACACGGGCAAATGCGGCCACCTGAGGTGGCACTGAGGGGGCATCCTCGCCCTGCTGGTGAGACTTCCTGTCCCTTGGCCTCAGAGGCCGCTGGGAAAAGGGAGGGAATGCACAAGACGTCTGGTGTCAGTCAGGGAGGTGCACCTGGAGGCGGCAGCTCCGTCACCAGCCCCAGCACCCACTAACCACTGGGGAGGGCAGCCAGCAGAGAGGGGTTCACCGGTTGCTCGGGGGACACTTCCGGGGTGACAGAAGGGCCTGGTGCACAGTAGATGCTGCACACAGCCGCTGAGTGAGCCACCGAGCAGACAGGCACAGACAACGACACGGACACCGACGGCCTGGTGGCGTGCCTGGCTTCAGCACTCTTGCCAAAGGCAATGCCAACGCCGGGCGACTGTTAGAAACCCACTTGCAGCACATCCTTGGGACTGGAAGTCTCAGAACAGCGTGCTTCCTCGTGGTTTGTCAGCTTTTACCCACCCTCACGCCACTTTCACTCTGGGAGAAACCAAGCGACCACTCTTTCCTTCTGACAGGACACCCGTCCACTCCGGGCCGCAGCCCTGTTCCCATGAGGGTGAGGGTCTCCCGGAAGGCAACCCCCCCCCCAGGGGGGGGGGAAGGGCCGGCAGCCTCTCAGCAGAGGCCCTGTGGGGGGCGGGCGGGCAGAGCAGTGCAGCACACCTGCCCAGCCTGGCCAGTTCACTTCTTTGCATCTCAATGGCAAACAACCAAGCCCACTGGAAGGCCCTGGGCATGAGGAAAGAAAGGGCTTTTTTTCATTCTCCCCTCCTAGGGCTGCTTCTTGTTAACAAATATCAGTTGTTATTCATTTGGTTACCAAGTGTTCTGGCTTTAACTCTGCTCAGAGTGGACCCTTCAGAACAGGCGGGTGGAGGAAGACAGCGGTGGGGGTTTAACCGTGCAGGGGGGGGCTGTGCCCCTGGCAGCAGTGTTCCCCCAGGTGAGGGACCGGGACCCACGGACAGCTTCCTTGGGGACTGTTCAGGCTGTGGGTTCTTCCAGAGAAAATTCCAGAATTCCAATTCCTTTCTTCCATTTTTATTTTCCTTTTTGAGAGGAGAGCATGTTAACCAAATGCTAAACACCTTGTAAGTGAAAACAGCCGTGTTCCGAGGAAGGCGCTGGAAAAGGGGGCCTCCCCTGCACCCCAAGCCCCCTGAGTGCACGGGGCTCTGCGGCTCCAATGGAGATGACCTAAGGATGGGGACTCCCCTTTCTTAAAACAACAGCCCAGCAGTCTCTCCAGCGGGGCATTTGCATTATAAAACCATCCCCAGCGTCTGTTTCCAGGGATCCCGGAATCCAGTGTTGGCAGGGGAAGGCTCCACCTCCCTGGCGGCAGCCAGGACCAGAGGGTGCAGCCTCTGCCCACTGGGCGGGAGGGGGCACAGCGGGGCAAGCTGGTGGCAGAGGTGGCTCCCGCCCCCCTGATAAAAATGCGAGGGGCTGGCAGCCGCAGTCGCTCCTCCCGGCCGGGAGTTTCCTTCTGAGCAAGTGTCTGCGTGCGTCCTCGCTTTTGTCTCAGCCGAGGGTTTAATAGCTAAAGTAACTGAAAAGGACTCACAACAGAAGGGCCGTGGTTTCCAGAGTAACCATAAAAACAGACCCCAGTCTCCATGGCGAGGAGCAAAGCCATTTGCTGCAGCCTTTTCAGACCTGAGCAGACACTGACAGTTTTCCTATAATCAGCCCGATTATTTGTAGCAACTAACTATATTATAATGTTAACGATAGGAGGTCTTTGCAAATATGTGAGCTAAAAAAAAGAAATAAAAAATGCACTGGGTTTCCTGTGCCTTAGCTAGGAATGCATTATCAATTTAGAATTTCTAAAATAGCCTGCTCAAGAATCCACGGCGAAGCGGGCCGGCAGCTTCTCCCGTCCTCTCCAAGCATCTGCGCGGTGTCGGGACCTCGGCCGTGTGACACTGCTGCATCTCACTCCACCGGCTACATGTAAAGCGCGCGTTACCTGGGCTGCCCAGACACTCTGCACGCGTGTGCGTGTGTGCCTGCCCGCCCGCCTGCTCAGAGTCCGCCATCTGAACGTGGGATGCAGAACATGGAATCTTCCCACAGGCTCCTGCACGTCTGTCATGTCCGCACAGTTCCAGAACTAAGTCCAAGTGGACTCCAGGCGCAGACAGCGGTGAGGGTGGTCTGGCCCAGGTCTCCCCCCACCCCCACCCGGCCGTGTGCATGTCTCTATCGCTCCGTCTCCCACACACAAACGTGCAGCTGCGGACTTGTGTTCCAATTTCCTCTGTGTGTCCGAGGAGATGGCTATCGAAGCCTGAAGTGGCATGACGCTCAGCGCGCCCACAGCCACTCTGGCAGTTTCCTGGGGAATACCAGCACAGCCTGGGCGGGACACAGCTGAAAACTCAGCAAGGTGGCCATTCTTATCTCATGCGTGAGAGAATCAAGTGTCCAGTTTGTCTCTGTGAAAAGTTTGGAGCAAAACCTGGGAAACACCACCCATCCTGTCACTCAGAAAATACTCGCGACAACAAATGCAGCGAACTGCCCCAGTCACGCACGTGTGCCGTTCTACTCGCCATCGCCAAAGCCCGGATTCAGCGGCGCCCATCGTGTCGTAAGAAATGACCCTGCGTGTGCTTTGTCCATGCCGAGGCCGACCGACCCCAGAGCTGCAGAGTGGCCCCAGGAGCTCGTCCCTCCCGCCCCAGCCACAGACAGGGCCCCTCCTGGTCCTGGGAGGGGATGGTGCCTCCCCGTGTGTTCCTTCTGTTTTTCTTCCTCTGAGCGCTGGAAAAATCCCATGTTCTTCAAAGGAGCAGCCAGCAGCCAGCAGCAGCCAGGTCAGGGAGCACCCAGCTCCCCGGGGAGGGCAGGCGCTCCGCTCCCCTGGGCCAGGCTGGGCCGGCGGGGGTGTGGGGGGGTGCTGGGGTGACCAGTCCCTGCTGGACATCCTGCAGCCTCCTCCAGAGCCACAGGGAGAAACTCCCGCAGTGCAATCCGGACACCCCGTCTCCCCTGTTTCTCCATCAGACCCAGGGGCCGCTGTGTGGTCTGCTCCTGCTTCATGCCGCGCTGATGAGTCCTGGGAGATGACAGGCTCATCCTGCTGCGGAAGAGCGAGCTACAGTGCTGAGCCGCACTGAAACGCAAAGTTTCCTGGTGCCCCTCGTATATTTAAAATTGCTGTTTTCTCGCAGTGAATATCATTCCCTCTGTCTTTTCTGAGGTATAATCCCATAAGGGTTTGACCAAACAACAATGCACTAATGATCGCAAATGGTTCAAATATTGCGTCCAGTGAGTTAAGTGATACAAGCTTCCATGTTAAGAGAAATAATAAGTGGAATTTCACACATATTACAGTAATTGTGAGGATCCAATTTACATGGAAATCGCAGGAGCACACCCTGACCAGGGGTTTTAAGTGAGCCATTACCCAGCTGTGCTGGCTAGGTGTGCTTCTTTTAGCATAATCGGTCCTGTAATGGCGCCTTTAAAAGCGGAAAATGTATACTTAGATTAACCTTTCTGTTCTAAGGTTTTCTTTTCCCCCTCAGGAAAAAAAAAAAAAAGAGGAGGAAGAAGAAAGAAAAGGCCAGAAGAAAGAGGAATCATTAAGAAGCCAATTAGCGCACAGCCCCTCCCCCCTCCCCACGCCACCCACCGCTACCCGCCACTTTCCATTTTTGGTAAACTTCGGGCATTTTTCCTCCCTGTTTAGGACGCGAGAATTCCACGCCAAGTCGTGGACGGTGAGTTACTCTCGGGCTTTGTCTGCAAAGCGGTGCCTTGTCTGGGATGTGCGGGCAGAGTCTGCTAGGCAGGGAGTCCGGTTTCCCCAGACTGCCTTCGGAATCCACCCCCTTCTCTCTCGCAGGGGCGAAGATCTGCACGCCTGTGCCCGGCTACCCCGCTCCAAGCCGGCTGAACTGAACGGTTCACGCTGGCCAAAGGAGGTTTCTGCTCGTTCTTGTTGGATTGTGGGATGGCGCAAACGAGCCAATTCGTAATAGAGAGGAATGAGCTAGACCTCTGGTGACACTCCGGAGGGAGGGCGAGGGGCTCATTCGTGGGGGTTCCTGAGAGGGGGTGCTCTGCCTGTGACCTCCTCATCAACATCATCCTTTCAGGACACCTGACCTGCAGGCCATGGGGATTCCTGCGGCATCAGACCAGGTTTCTCACCAGCGGCTCCACGACGTGTGGGGCCCGTGTGTGTGTGTGTGTGTGTGTGTGTACAGGTACATGTGTGAGCATAACAAGTAAGCTCTTTCAAAACACTAACCCTGCTTCCGAGAGCACGGGGTGCTAATTACGTGTGAACTTTGACCCCTTGTCACATGGGCCATCTTGTTACACCTGAAGGAAGTTTTTGCTCTGAGGGGCTGTGTGAGAAATGCGTGCGGCATGTATTTGCCGGCTGATCCACTGGTGCAGCGTGCCAGGGAAGGCAAGCCCAATCTGCCGTGTCTCAGCTTGCGAGAGCGAGAGCTTGTCCACAGTGGGAATCACAGCTGAGCCGCCTCCTTCCCCACAGCGCCCAGGGTGCAGAGCTGCTCACGGGTTAACCAGGACTGCAGAACTGGGGACCGAAGGATGATGGATGGATGGCACACACGCCTGCACGTGTGCTGGTGTTTGTGTGTATGTGTCATGCATGTACACGTGTCTTGCATGTATGCACACGAGCATGCTCGCACATTGCATGTGTGCCGGCGTGTGTATGCATGTGTGTGTGCCATGCGTGTGCATTTGTGAATTTGTATGTGCTTGTGTGTTTATGCATGCATTGCACGTGCATGCATGTGTGTTCATGGGTGTCGGGGGCTGTCCTATGCACTGTAAAATGCCTGGCAGCAATCCACCCCCGCCCACGAGACACCAATTGTGCTGCCGCACCTCACCCCTCTGGTGACAACCGCTTCTCACGCTGCCCAGTTTGCTCGGGGGCGAGGCCTGTGGAGAACCTCTGTCCAGGTGTTAACAACACGGAAGAGAACTAAGCTCATCACCTCCCCTGCAGGCCTGCGTGTGCTGGCTGAAACCTGCAATTTTAGCTCAAAAATGCAAAGAGTCTCACAGGGTTTTTTTTTCAGATAGGGTGAATTTTGGGGCTAAAGTAAAAATATCAGAAATAAAACAGAAATGGTTAGGAGATGCAATTCCTTTCTTTGAAGCCCTCTTCCTGATGGAAACGCAGCATCTTGGGACAGAAGAGAGGTGCGGAGCATCAGCTGTGGTGGACCCAGGCTGAGGTCACCTGCCCTCGCGGCTCGCCAGGCCCGTGGGGGAGCCCTCATGCAGCACAACCGTCACAAATCCCAGGGCCTCTTATGCACGTAACCCGAGGACTCGCCGGCTTCTCCAACCTGCTCCTTGGCTAGCCCGTACCTTCATTCACATTCAGCATCAATCTGTCCAATCAACCACCCCCCAAAGCACCCTCCATCCAAAATCCACCCATCACCCACCCACCTAGTCACCCAGCCTAAATCCCACCATCATCCACCCATCACCCACCCACCCAACCACCTAGTCACCCAGCCTAAATCCCACCATCATCCACCCATCACCCACCCA
>CM027393.1:116856210-116868724 GCA_015711505.1 Sylvilagus bachmani | reverse complement strand
CACTCACAGCCCACAGACGCCCAGCACCACGGGACAGTGCACAGATGGGGCACTCACAGACCAGATGCCCAGCACTGTGGGACAGTGCATGGACGCGACACTCACAGCCCACAGACGCTCAGCACTGCGGGACAGTGCATGGACGGGACACTCACAGCCCGCAGACGCCCAGCACTGCGGGAGAGTCTGCACGGACGGGACACTCACAGCCCGCAGATGCCCAGCACCGCGGGAGAGTCTGCACGGACGGGACACTCAAAGCCCGCAGACGCCCAGCACTGCGGGACAGTGCACAGATGGGGCACTCACAGCCCACAGACGCCCAGCACTGCGGGAGAGTCTGCACGGACGGGACACTCACAGCCCACAGACGCCCAGCACCGTGGAACAGTGCATGGACGGGGCACTCACAGCCCGCAGACGCCCAGCACCGTGGGACAGTGCACAGATGGGGCACTCACAGCCCACAGACGCCCAGCACTGCGGGAGAGTCTGCATGGACGGGACACTCACAGCCCGCAGACGCCCAGCACCGCGGGACAGTGCACAGATGGGGCACTCACAGCCCACAGACGCCCAGCACCATGGGACAGTGCATGGACGGGACACTCACAGCCCACAGACGCCCAGCACCGCGGGACAGTGCACAGATGGGGCACTCACAGCCCACAGACGCTCAGCACCGTGGGACAGTGCACAGACGGGACACTCACAGGATGGAGCCTCAGCACAGAGCAGGAGTTGGCTCATGCCCGGGGACTGGACACCAGCCACAGCCGCAGCTGCAGCCGCAGCCGCAGGGAAGGCAGACAACGGCAGAAAGACACCCTTAAGATGCTGGAGAAAACCAACCCCTGCTGGGACTTCCGCACCTTCCCAAAGTTTCAAATAAAAATTAGACCGAATGCAAATTCTTTTTGAAAGATTACATCTCAGAAAATCTACCAATTATGTACTTTATCAGAAAGTCACTGAAGGAAGCACTCCAACAAAAAGAGGGTGTGAACCAGGAAAGAGGGGAGCAGGACACAGGATCCGAGATGTGAGGAAGGCTGAGGGGGTCCCCAGCTAGCGGTGGGAGGAGGGCCAGAGGCCAGAACCAAAGAGACGGGCACAGAGGCAGGAGGAGGAGCTTCTGGATGGACCTGAAAAGACCCGGGTGCTGGGACACACGGAGAGACGTGGGCGAGACGTGGGCGAGACGTGGGGGAGATGTGGGTGAGACGTGGGAGAGACGTGGGAGATATGTGGGAGAGACGTGGGTGAGACGTGGGCAAGACGTGGGGGAGACGTGGGAGAGACGTGGGGGAGACGTGGGAGAGACATGGGGGAGACGTGAGAGATATGTGGGAGAGATGTGGGAGAGACGTGGGAGAGACGTGGGCGAGACGTGGGGGAGATGTGGGGGAGACGTGGGAGAGACGTGGGAGATATGTGGGAGATATGTGGGAGAGACGTGGGAGAGACATGGGAGATATGTGGGAGAGACGTGGGAGATATGTGGGAGATATGTGGGAGAGACGTGGGAGATATGTGGGAGAGACGTGGGAGAGACGTGGGAGAGATGTGGGAGATATGTGGGAGAGACGTGGGAGATGTGGGAGAGATGTGGGTGAGACGTGGGCGAGACGTGGGTGAGACGTGGGAGATATGTGGGAGAGACGTGGGCGAGACGTGGGCGAGACGAGGGCGAGACGTGGGCGAGATGTGGACTGGGGCTGCCACTTGTCACACGGATGTGGAGAGGGAAAAGGTGTGGAGACAACTGCAAATTCCAGAAAAGGAAAAGCAACCATAGAATCCCACATACATGACCTGTCCCACACATGTAAACTACTTCTGCACACACATGACCTGTCACACGCAAATCACATTTACAGGCATGCATGGCCTGTCCCACCATGTAAGCTACATTTGTACGCACATGTGACCCATCCCACAGGAGCCACATTTGCACACTCATGCCCTGTCACACATACATTTGCAGATATGTATGCCCTGTCCTACACATGTAAACTACATTTGGAGAGTTCTGGAATATAAAAGTATGCAACGCAGTGATACATCTTTGCACAGCAGGCACACAGCAAACCGCTGCCTCAGATGCTGACCCCAGGAGCAGAGATGGAGCTGTGTTTGTTGGCAATGTGCAGATGAATCTCCAAGAACCCTGAGAGGCAGGGCTTCCTTGTCTGTGCCCACAGAACTGGAGCAGGACTCCGCTTTGCACGCCTGATGTCTGAAGGAAGTAAAGCCTGAAAGAAAAGTAAGTGCTAACTGGAGTTCACCAGGAGGGTAGATGGGGGAGGAGGGGGGGGGCTGCATTCTACTCAAGGGCACAAAGAGGATCCATGTGGCGTGCATGGGAGTCTGCAGGTGTGTCTGTGGCACGGGTGTGGTGAGTACAGCACCAGAGGTGCAGCGGGAGATGGATGCTAGCGACAAGGACGTCGACGTGGACAGGACTTGATTCCAGAGGAGCCTGGGCTCTGCCCTAGGGAACTGGGCCCTTATCTGACCACTGTCTATGATGCCAGCACACAGCCTGGTGCATGCTCAGCGAGACTGCTCCACGGGCGCCATGGTGTGGAGATGCAGATGGCCACGTGGAGAGGTGGGAGCCACAGGGAAGCAACTGTGGCCGCTCTGGGGGCAAATGGAAGACTCGGGAAGTGTAAGGTCCACCTGACTGTTAGGTACCAAAATCCCAGCTGGAAACACAAGAGCAGAGTGGGATTCAGGAATTCTGGCTTGAGCAGATGCGCTCTGTCGCTGCCCAACAGGACCCTGGCTGCACGAGGGTAGGGCTCGTCCAGTTCTTCCAGAATGCAGCAGGTGCCATGGCCAGGGCAGGAAAGGACCTGTGGCCCCCAGCTCACCTTCCCCAGCTGCCTGGGATGAAGACCACATCCCACTGCCCAGGGAGCAGTCCTCGAGTCTGGCAGTGCAGCAGGGGATGCGGTGTGGACCTGCCCACCAGAGAACATACCCCTGTGTGACGGGGGCTGGAATCACCCTCTTGCACGAAGCCCCCGGTAATCAGGGTCTGCCCAGTTCTGACACCGGTTGCCATGACAACTGTTGTGGCATCCCGGGGGCAGCTGGCCCCCAGTCAGTGCCACCTCTGGACATCAGCTTCTCTCACACTGTGCACATGCTGCCCACCACTCCTCTTAGCACAGAGGTCTAGGGATCCTCTGCTTTCTGGGTATCAAGGGATGGATGGCAACCCAGGATGGAGGAGCCCGCAGGGGTGGGAGCCCTGGGAGCAGGACGGCACAGGCCAGCTGGTGCCCAGTGTGTGGTGCAGGAAGGCAGAGGGCGGAGGCCCTGGCACGTGCCCCCCGGCTCTGCGTCCGTCACAAGGAAGGAAGTCCACGTGCACCATCAGCTCAGAGTGGCAGCCTGGACTCCTGTCCTGCCTGGTGCCTGCGAAGCTGACTGCCACCACGTGAAGGTGCCCCTCCAGATCAGGCGCTGCTGAAGGGACAGCGTCCAGATGCTCACGTCCGGGACTAGGGGCTCAGCGGAGGGAGTTCCTGTGCCCTTCCACTCCCCAGGGGGCCCACTTGGCCAGAGGCCCAGCGCTCACCGGTGCCCGGGCTCTGGCTCAGTAATCAGCAGGTGCCTGGGTTCTGACTCAGCAAAAACCGGGTGCCCCAGCTCTGCACGTGGCCCTCCAGCTCTGGAATGGCGAGGAACACACTGCTGCTCCTCACTGGTGACTCAGGCTGTGGGGTTCCGTGCCAGCAAAGCAACAATGACAAACACCCTGTCTGGAAACGGGAGCCCTGCTGGGTGGCACTCAGGTGAGGGCGTGTGGCCGGCATTGTGGCACAGCAGGTTAAGCTGCCCTAGAGGCACCGACATCCCACATGAGCTCCAATTCAAGTCCCGGCTGCTCCACTTCCAACTCAGCTCCCTGCTGATGTGCCCGGGAAAGCAGCAGAAGACGGTCCCAATGCCTGGGCCCCTGCACCCAGATCAGAATGTCCAGTATGACAGCAACCTTGGGAAAAGGAGAGCAAGAAAAGCAAGCAGAACAGCCAGAGGACAGGGGAGGAGTCCCTCCCACAGGTATCAGAGGGGCGTGGCCCGGCCCACACCTGGACCTCCCACCCCCCCTTCGTCATCTCACAGAGGAAATCTGGCCGTGGGAGGCCCTGCTCTCCAAGGTCAAATGCTTTCTGGGGTGAAGGGACCCTCAGCGCTGTACCAGCCCACCAGTAACTGGATGAGGGCGGACCCCCTCAGACATCGACCCCGAGCGGCGCCGGCCTTCCTCTCTGGGCTTGGATCCTCACTGGCACCGAGACCTGAAAAGTAGATGCGGACACACAGGTGCAGGGGCGGCCAGAGGACGACAGGCATGGTCAACCCTTGGCCCACACACAGTCCACGCATGACCCACGCATGACTCTGGGGCCGCACTGTCACCCCCTCAGATGGACTTAGCAGTCGCAAGGCTGGGAAAGCCGCAGTGAGGACAGGAGGTGGGAGGAGAGGGGACAGGAGCCAGAGGGCCAGGCCCCTGCCCAGGGAAACTGGACAAGGGACGAGGGCAGGGCCTTGGGCAGAGGCTGGTGGGAGGCAAGGTGGCCTGCAGGCAGGTGGACGGCATCAGAGCCGCAGGGGCACGCAGAGGGGACAGAGGCCTCCTGGGACAGACAGGGGTGTCTGCAGATTTGGACAATGGTGTCCAGGGCCAGGACCCCAGCCCATGGTGGGGCCAGACGTGTGAAGGAAACATGGCCTCTGGACATCTCGTGGTGGTCGCAGCAGGCACTCACTCTGGAAGGAGGCGGGGTGAAGTTCAGACCACCACACTGCCCTCACCAGAGGCTCCGGGGCTGGCCTGTGGTGTGTCCCCTGCCACGGGGCGGTAGGGAGGGACAGGTGTGGGGCTGGGTTCCGCTCTGGGGAGTTCATTTATTCTCTTGCACTACACAACAATCTCTGCCTTCAAAATAAAAACAACCAGCTAAGGAGCTGGGGCGGGGGGGGGGGAGCTTGGCAGAACCGGGACAGCGCAGGGAGCTGGGGAGGAGAGACAGGGCTCGGCAGAACCGGGACAGTGCAGGGAGCTGGGGAGGAGAGACAGGGCTCGGCAGAACCCTGACAGCAGTGAGGGGCCGAGCCAAGTCTCTGGAACTGCCTGGCGTGGTGGTCCTTCAGTTCACAAGTGCCACTGTTAGCAGTGCCGAGAAGAAAACGCACAGGTGACAACTACAATAAGCGGCAGGGGCCGGCGCAGCCGTGCTTGGCACGTCAGCCACAGGTGTGCCACCGTCACCCGCCGTATCACAGGTGCAGGAGTAGCAAGCTGGATGGGACGCAGGCACAGAGCTTGGTCCCAGGCACCCAGACCTGGCGGGTGGGTGTCCCAGACTGCGGCTTAACCTGCTGAGGCACGGGCCTGCCCAGGAATGCCCTCACGGTTACCGCCCACGCAAGCAGAAGGCGGAGCAGCAAGAGGGGGTGCCCCAGCCTCCTTCCTCAGCACAGAGAGAGAGGCTCCGGGCCTGGCGGGAGAGGTGATTCAACCGCACTCACAGAGAACGCAGAGGGCGGCAGGCGGCCTCAGCGGTGGCTGCGGCACAGCCCGGCAGGGACCTGCCTTGTGCCCTCAGGGACAGCCCCTGACCCATGCTGCCCGCAAACCAGAGCCGAAAGGAAGGGAGACGAGGCTGCGAAAGGGACCCCGGCACCAGCTGAGCAGGAAGCCGGGAGGCGCCGAGGTAGGGCGTGAAGACGGGGACACAGACGCTGAGAGCACCCACTGAGATCCGGGAAACGCCATGGTGTGGAAGACAAAGTTGACGGCCTCTCCCTAAAGATCAGACAGACCTCACGCAGCGAGAGAAAGCGCGTTACACGTAGGAACAGTAACACGTGCGGCGAGCACCTACGACCACCGAGATTGCACATGAGCTCACTGGGGACCCAGGGAGAAGGAAGGAAAGAAACACACCCTGAGCACGCACCAGCCGGCGAAGTGTGAAACACACGAGCGGCAACCCAGGCTGCAAGCATCTCACAGCATGTGTGCTTCGCTGCAGGAAGTCCTGAGCGCCAGGCACACTCGGTCTCTGGGTTGAACGGCTCCTGCGACACCGGCATCCCCTACCAGAGCGCCAGTTTCAGTCCCTGTTGCTCTACTGCCAGTCCAGCTGGGAAGAAGTATTTGGACCTCTGCCACCCAAGATGGAATTCCTGGCTCCTGGCTTTGGCCTGGCCCTGCTGCAGTCCCTCCGGGAGTGAACCAGTGAATGGAAGATCTCCCTGTCTCCCTCTCTCTCTCACCCTCTCTCTGCCTCACCCTCTGCTGCGCTGCCTTTCAGATCCATCAATCAACCAATAATTTTTTTAAAGTTCATGAAAAAGCATGCGTGGGGAGTCGGGGGCTTCGCCTGGCAGTTTAAGACATCCGCAGCCCACCTTGGAGAGCCCTGGGTCTGCACCCTGTCCCCAGCTCCGGGTTCCAGCTCCTTGCTAATGCAGACCCTAAGAGGCAATGTTGATGGCTCAAGTCACCAGGTCCCCGCCACTCACCAAGGAGAGCTGCACTGAGCTCCCAGCTCCAGCCTGCCCCTGCCCTAGACATCGTGGGCACTGCAGGGTGAACCAGCAAACAGGCATGTGCTCTCCCTGTCTGTCTGCTTCTCTCTACCTCTCTCCCTCCACCCACTTCTCTTTCTCGTATATAAATAACAAATAATAAAAATCTTTTTATAAAAAGTAAAAGCTTGTTCATGGTTTTCAAACATTTTTTGCTCCAAAATAAGCATATTTCAATCCTTTCCTACAATATTGTGATGTGTCTGTGAGCTCTCAAACAGACCCGGTGGCAGCCGTCCCCAGACTTTGTCATCCTGGCAGCACGCACCAGGGACCCACGAAACGTGGATGCAGACCTGCCAATCACAAACCAGGACTCTAGCTGCCCACGAACCAGTGCCGTGTGCAAAGCCACACCAGAACTGCACACCACACAGGGGAGTCGGAAAGACGGCGCCCTTCTCAACAGGGCAGCACGAACACAGAACTCAGTATAGGAACCCCAGATACAGACACAGAACTAAAGCTACATCACCGTCCACACAATTCCAAGATTAAATCCAGAAATCTCTTGGAAAATAAAGCATTAGAAATTATCATCTTCATTGTCACTATCATCTAGGTTTAAGATCCCAGATCACAGTTATGTCATTTGTTTGAAGATTTGTTTAAAGACTATTTATTTGAAAGGCAAAGAGAGAGAGAATATATTGCATTCACTGGTTGTTCCCCAGATGACAGCAACAACTAGGGGCTGGGCCAGGCTGGTCGGGCCCACATGGGTGGCTGGGTCTCACCCATTGGGCCATCTTCTGCTGCCCAGGTGCTTCGGTTTGGAGCAGCCAAGAGCTGAACTGGCCCCCACAGGGGTGCTGCTTTGCAGGTGGTGGCTTAACTGGCTGTGCCACAACGCCGGCCCCCGTTAGGCATGTTTGGAGGGGATTTCAGCTTGTGAAGGCAGAGTTGGCTCTGACACAGCTACCCAGAGGACCCAGAGCCAGCACTGTGGCACGGCAGGAAGCCGCCTGTGACGCCAGCATCCCACACAGGCTCTGGTTTGAGTCCTGGCTGCCCCACCTCCCACCCAGCTCCTTGTTAATGGCCTGAGAAAGCAAACGAACATGTGCGTGTCCCCTGCCACCATGTGGGAGGCCGCAGTGTAGTTCCAGGCTCCTGGCTCCGGCCTGACCCAGTCCTGGCTGTGGTTATCTGCAGAGTGACCAGGCAGATGGAAGATCCCCCCCACCACCACCGTGTGTGTGTCCCTCTCTGTAATCTGTATTTCAAATAACTAAAGAAATCTTTTTCAAATACCAGGAAAACTTAGACATGCTTTCAAGAAAAGCTCACGGAGCAGCACGGACGTCTCTCAGTCAGAAGCAGTGCAGATTCGGTTCCTAGTGTCCCGACGGCACAGGTGAAAAGTCTAACTTCAGAGCCAGAGGAAGGGCTGCCCAGAAGAGTGAGAAACACTGGGAACACAGGCGCCCGAGCCGCCCCTGCCCCCAACCTCACACCCTCGAGAGGGTGCGCACTCCACAGGGACCCTCGCCGGGCCGCACCCACCGCACACCGCTGCAAGCAGGAGGCAGCACTGCTGTTTTCACCAGTCAGGGTTTCTCCTCCACCTCTCTCTGAAACCATGAACTAAACAAACCCCGAACAAGCGGGATCTCCAGCATCAGTGCGGATCGTCAGGAGCCAGATACTCAGAAACACCGTCTCCATCAGCCGCTCAGAACTACCACATAACATCTTGAAAAATGAAATAAATACGAGAAGTGCACCTCTATCAAGTGAATGTTCACTAAGGGAACAAGCATAAATCAAATACAAAGCACATACATCCCCAGACAGCAAATCATTACATCCCTTATGATGTCAGTTTAGCCTCAAATTATTTACTAAATCAAATGAAATTTTACTCAAAAGTCCAACAACACAGTTTTGCAAACTTAACTAAGTTATGTGGATGTGGACAGGAAGAAAAATAATAGGTACAAACCACAACAGGCGGAGCGCGGCCGAGCATCAGAACGTGCCGCACACGGCCGCCCCTGCCCGGCGGAGCACGGCCGAGCTCGGGGCACGAGCTCCCCGGAGGCGGCGGACGAGCAGGAGTATCAGGTAACATAGGCGTGCGTTTTAAATCAGCTGTGAAAATTCTCAAATCTGCTACAACAGAATGCTGGCCAACTCCAGGAAACAAACCAATCTGGACACTCACACCACGCATCTGGGCCAAGTCCAGCCGGATCACCACAACAAGCAGGCGGCAGAGGACCGGGAGGAAGGCTGCTGCGGGCGCACGCCTGCGGCAGAGCAGAAGCGCTGGGGAGATCTCGCGCTCACAGCCCGGGATCTGCAGACATCTGTGACGCTCAACAGAAGACCCAGAGGACAGCACGCAGTACCCATGGCCAGCAAGCTCCACGGCAGGGCCAGGCAGCTGCACGTCCACAGCGGGAGACGCAGGGCTGTGGGGGCGCAGGGCAGACCAGCGAGCCACGCTCGCCACGGGTAGACGCTCCCAGCACACAGCCAGAAACCAGACGCGGTGTTCTCACGGTCACAACAGCACACACGTCAGAACACGGCGATTCCCGACCGCCACGGATGCACGTGCCCGTACCTTGCCGAGAGGGGTCTCTGTCCACATGGGATTTCTGGACGCGCACTTCCAGGGTCTCAGGGCCTCGTCAGCGATGACTTCCTTTGGGTCAGCAGTTCTGGGTAGAGTTTTCCCACTATGGAGATAATCAGAAACACACAGTAAGACCTCGGTCACGGATGCTACCTGTAAGCTTTTATATCAAACCTATCGGAAAAAACCTAGAAGGTCATCAAGAGAGCAGTGTGACGGAAGTGAGCTTCCAATCAGCGACCGTGCGTCCACGTGACGTGCCCACCACTGAGCACCACAGGCATGTCACAGGACGGGGAGCCCCTCAGAGCGGGGCCCGAGGAGCGTGGACACAAAGTCCTGCCCCCACTGTGACCTTGCACTTTCCTTACCACCAGTGTGCATTTCTTTCTCCAACTAGAATAACCGTTTTCAACAGAATTTATTAAACGTTAAGTCACAGGGGCCAGCATCAGGATGTAGCGGGTAAAACTGCCACCTACAACTCCAGCATCCCATATGGGCACTGGTTTGAGTTCCGGCTGCTCCACTTCTGATCCAGCTCCCTGCTGATGGCCTGGGAAAGCAGCGGAAGACGACCCAAGTGCTTGGGCCCCTGCATCCGTGTGGGAGACCCGGATGAAGCTCCTGGCTCCTGGGAACTCCATGTAGGTGCTGCCCCACGGTGGCCAGGCCACACCTTCAGGAACCACTGCAGTCCCGCAGAGACCAGCACACAGAAGTCCGTGGTCAGAAAAGGAACGGGGCACAACTGCACACATACCCAGTTCTGCAGAAGGGACAAAGGAGCTGCGTTAAGAGGCTATGGAAAATGGATGTGTCTCAGGAGCGTATACGTGAGTAGGAAAAGCAACACACAGAACTCTAAAAATAGCGCTGTTTACAGCCTGGTCACAAAACACCCGGAGCTATGGAGTAACTGCTAAGAACACCAGATACCTGCTGAACTGTAAGGAAACACGAGGGTGTGACTGGCACCACCCTGCAGCGGAGGCTGCCGTGCAGCGGAGAGGGCGAGCCGCCCACAGAGGAGTCTCGAGTGGCCGAGGGAGCCTAGTGTGTAATCAGTGTTAGCTCCGTGCTTTATAATCCACAAATCTGTTACACCAATTGTGTTTGCAGTCGATTTTGTAATTATATTTTAGTAAGGCTACTTCTAGCAATGAAAGTAGACAGTGAAGGCCGAAGAATAAAACCCCATGATGAGGATGAGGATGAGGATGAGGATGAGGATGAGGATGAGGATGAGGATGAGGATGAGGAAAACCACAACCGTAATTTCTAACCGTCCACCACAGCTGCCCTCACGCAGGTGTGTGCTGGTTCTGGCTGCTGCTCACACGCCCAGCACACACATGACAGCAGCCGCCCAGGGCCAGCTGGGGACCATCCACGCCTGAGCCTCTGCTTCAGCCCGGGGTTGGAGAACAAGACGGGGCGGGAGACGTGAATAAAGCTGGCTCGTCAGACCACCGAGGACCAAAGCCAGTGGGGACGGAAGGTGAAGACTAAGTCTGCAACCACCCAGAGGCCCAGCCTAGGAAACCAAGAACTGAGGAGATGACAATTCAGGGACAGAAAATCCGTCTCAAATAGCAGAACGGCTGTGAGGATGAGAAGGCCGAGGAAGAGGTGTTTTGTTTTTTAGAGAAACGTTGAGCGTGAGTGGTGCCGACAAAAGCGGTTGCAGGACCAGCGGCCGTGGGCTCTGCCATCAGGAAGCCCAGGTCTTTAACCCACCCACCCATTCCTCATCCACCTACTGGGCACGCACCTGCTGTCCGCAAGAGAGGAGGGTGTGTGCTGTGGGACGGGAGAAGGGGCAGCGGGAGGCGCCCAACACCGCAGCAACCATGGCTGCCAGTCTTCACCACAATAAAGCCGAGGGGCACCAGGCCCACAGAGGGAGACGCACCGTCACCCCGTGGCTACACCCGCCAAGGAGTCCCACGGCCCTCCTGCCACTGCAGGGAAGGCAGGCGGCGAGGAGCTATCCGGGAGTCACAAACAGCAGCGATCTGCACGTGCGCCCATCGTCATCATGGGGCTGTCTCCCTGCGGCCTCCGGCTCTCCCCACGTAAAGCGGCACCTGCTCGTTGTTCAACAGTGTTTCTGCACTGACTCCTTTGTTTTGCAAATCACTTTTGTAGTTTTCCACTTGGTGCACCTGGAAGCTGCCCCTCCTAAAGATAAAGATACATGCGAAGATTCGGCTTGTTTTAAAATTGGACATGAAAGAAGGCAAAGTCTCTTACGATTCTCCCACAACTGTTCTGCTACAGCCTGTGGAAAATGGAACTAAGCTAAGTTTATTTATTTATTATTTTTAGATTCCGAACTTTTATTTTCTGGCATGAAAAGTATAAATAATTAAACAATTCCATGTAAAAGTCTGTTACCACGGCTGGGCCTGTGACCCCGGTCATAGTCTAAACGCAACGCAAAGTGTTTCTTGGTGATTTGGTGGGTTTTTTTTTTTTGTCTTTTTATCATTTTAAATTTTTTTTAGTTTTTATTTTTACAGCTCTTTCTCACCCCCAACACAGACTCTGGTGATCTGAAACCTTTCGAATAAATAACAGGACGAAGGGAGGGTTGTAGGGGCTGAGCCCCCTCCCTACTGGCCCTGCCCCTGACCCCAAGAGGACTTGGAAGACCCCAGGGCCCTCCCACCCACCCTGGGAGCCCTGGCCTGGCCCCCTGGGGGAAGGGGCTGGCCTCCAGGGAAGGGGGCCAGCTGGGCTGAATTTTGTTTTGTTTTGTTTTTTGTTTTTTTTTTAACAAAAGTCCCCTTCCAGTCTTGGGGTTGGCAGGGACCCAGGCCTGGACACAGGGTGTGTGGGGAGGAGACCCCCCGCCCAGAGCCTGGCCCCCCACAGGGTGGGGAACAAACCCAGCCATTATTGCTCGGAAGCCTCCAGCACACCGGAGGGCTGAGGGGAGCCCCAGCTACGGGGGGGGGGGGCACTGGAAGGAGGAGAGAAGGGTGGACTTACAACCACGAGAATATATAGGTTCCTGTATAGGGTTTCAACCAGCTAGGTAGGACTGAAAAAGATTCAAGACAACAGCAAAAAATAACCCCATGGAGACCCCCGGATGCCCCGGGCCTGGGAAATCTGCTCAGAGCCCACGGCCGTCCGGGAGCCACTCGGCTACCAGTACCGTGCTAAGTTTATTTTGACAACAAATAAATGAAATCCACGCTCACCAGCCTTCTCCAAAAATCCCAAGAAAAAAAGGTAGGATAAAAACACTATGCACGAATTTCAAAAATTTTTGCTCGAGACCAAACACCTTTTAAAAGGTTG
>CM027393.1:116825399-116856110 GCA_015711505.1 Sylvilagus bachmani | reverse complement strand
ACAGGGACCCTCAGCCTTCCTGGAAGGTCAGGTGAAGCAGGCCTGGGGCTCGGGCGCAGGGAACCCTCAGCCTTCCTGGAAGCTGCGCCCCGCTGCTTGGGCTCTAACTACAGAAACAGCTTCCCCGACCCATGCTCAGGGGACCTGTGAAGTTACCACATGGCTCACCCGGCGTCTTCGGAAAGCGCAGGTTCCCGGGGCCGTGCCCTGCACCTCAGGAAGCGAGCTGCCATCAGTGCTGGTGGCCACAGGAAGCTGTCAGGGCTCCGTGAGAGCAGCCTGCTGGTTCAGGCCAGACGGGTGATGGACGAGGACCCCGTTGGCCGCAGGGCGTATCCTCTCTGTAGACGGAGCACACACTCCCGGGGCTTTCTCCTCCTCAGCTCATGGGCTATGGGTGTGGACTCAGCATCTTGATGCGAGTCAGATCCCACCTCTCCAACGGATGCTCCAATAAGCCCAAGTACCCCTCGCACTCTCGGGGGCCAGAACTACTGCAGGAGGTGCAGCACGGGGAGGCCACGTCGGGGGACGCAGGGTGCAGGACTCCCAGCTCGGACCGGGGCCCCTCGGCCAGGTGGAGCCACTCTGCCCCCCCCTCCTTTCGGCCCGCACACGCAGCACCGCGTGGCTGGGCCCACCAGAGGCTGAGTGCACACAGGTGCCCTCTTGTCTGTTGGCTGTGCACCTTTCCCAAGTCCAAGTCCCGCCTGTATAGAATTCTGCCATGGGACAGACCTAGGGGACTTCCTAGGGGCAGCCCAGAGCCCCAGTCAGAGTCTGCACTTAGCCAGGTGGCCAGGACTCGTGTGCACACTGGGGTGAGAGAGGCAGCAACCTAGAGAACTTTTACCCCAAACTAAAACTGCTCCCAGACCCCTCATCTCCAGAGGGCCTGAGTACCCCAGAACTGGTCCATCAGCGTGGGGCCTCTCTTGCCCATCATTCCCTCCTCCGGGGTGACCTCTGCGCCTGCCAGGCCCTCCTTGTGCTGTGCCCAGTCTAGACCCCCAGGCCTCACCAACAAAGACCCCACATGTGGTGCCTGCACACATAGCCTGCTACCATCACAGCACGCCCTTGGTGGGCACCAAACAACAACAGGGGAGACCAAAGGCACACAGCAGTCAGTGACTTAGACAAGAATGGGACGCTCTGCCATTCACAGGGCAGGCCAAGTCCAGGAGGGACGCTCGCCACGCTCTCCTGTGCCAGGCCCGTGCGTGGCTCTGGCTGTCTAGAACCTTTCACTCCCCCAACCCGCCCCTCGGTCCTTCCCCAAATCCAGTCCAAACCCATATCCTCCAAGCAAGTCCTCCGTGGGGTCCAACAGCTGAAATCCAGTGTGCGCTGACAAGCCCGAGTGAGGGCGTGGGGACACCCCAGCGTCAGGGGACAGCCACAGCACGCCGAGTGCTCTGGGACAATTCCCAGTGGTTGAGCGCGGTTTTCACAATGGAACCCACATCCCCAGCACCCCCGTTTCCCAGGCACTTGCTTACATTGGAGAAACCAGCCACAGAAAACTAAGTTTGAAAGGACAACTGCAAAACAAACCACGTACTTTCAAACTTGCTTACCAGGTCCTCAGGCTGGGAGACCCCCGACACCTGGCGAGGTAGGCTCCGTGGCAACAGGTGGGGGAGGAGGGGTGGGCACTGGGAGGGGAAGCAACGCAGGTGTGACCCATCAAGTCCCGGCAGCCCCACGCGGTCAGTCTTTTGGGCTCCCTGCTGCTCTGGGTGCACTCTAGCCCCTGCGGGTGGCTGGTGGCCAAGCACTGCCCTCACAAGGTCCAACGCCCGCAGCCTGAAGTTCCTCAGACCTCAGAAGGGGTGGACAGCCACTTCTGGGACCTCAGAGAATGCAGAGTCTCGGCCACCACCAGTCCAGAGACTCAGACGTGTCCTGGAGTGGAGCAGATCTGCGTGGTGCCCTGGCCTGGTGCCTGAGGGCCAGCAGATCAGGGAGGTCAGCTGATCGAGACAACATGGTATCCAGAAGCACCTGGGGGACATGACCCCCAGCACAGCCCACAGGAAGACTCAAGTGACTCAGCCCCTCAGCGGCACACAGCTGCCCTGCCGAGGTGGCCCCGGGAAGGTTCCACAGGGCCGGCAGCAGGGGACACAGCCACTGACCAGGGAGAGGCGCAGGGCACAGCCACCAGGGATTGGGGCTTTCGACAGAGCTGTGGGAGCTCCCTGGCCCCCACCGTGGGACAGACCTAGGGGACTTCCTGTCCAAGTTCTCTGCAGGGCTCACAGCATCAAGCGCATGGACTGCAGGAGCAGAATAAGCCCTGGGAGCGCTAGCCCCACAGGAGCAGCTCACCACGGAGAGGCACCTGGGAGCCAAGGAAACGTCACTGCTCACTTGGAAACGGCGTGGCCACGGGCTCTGGGGCTGCGCAGGCTGCCACTGAAGCCCTGGGCCCCTGCTCCCAGTGCTCACCCAGTGAGAGAGGAGCTCACTGGCCCAGCACAGCGCAGGGAAGGACAGGGGAGAGGGCAGGCCCAGGAGGCGGGAGCAGCCCTGCTCCTGGGACAGACAGCCAGGAGGACCCCAGAATTTTCTAAGTGTCCAGTGTGGGAGGACGTAGCACTGAGCCTACAGCAAGCCAGCATGGACCGGAGGGCTAGGCAGTCGTCCATGACATCACTGCAGAGCTACACGTGTGCCCCTGGGCCAGGCCACGCCTCCCCTGCAGTGACACGTGTGCCCCTAGGCAGGCCACGCCTTCCCTGGACAGAACTGAGAGCTGGGACAGCAGGCAATTAGGGAGCGAGCCCCCGGCCTGCATCTTGGCTTCCTGGAGGCAGGGACAATGTGGCAGTGAGCAGGCGCTGGCGCTCATAGCGTGGCAGAATTAGCTGCTCTGTGTGAGGACTTCATTCACACTCCAAGGCTGGCATGCAGGCCCGACCCCCCAGCATGTGACACCACATGCTTTCTCATATGGACTTGACTCTGTCCCCTGCCACTGGAGGGGAGCCCCCATGCGGATTCAGACACCCGATCCCCAAAGTCCTGCCGGGCCTGCCAAGAGTTCAGTTTTCACAGCCACCGTGACAACACATTCTGAGACAGCTACCCTGGCGTCCCTCCTGTGCCACCCCCTGAAAGTCCCAGTCCTGGTCCCGACTGCTGGCTGCCACCTGGCCCTAAGACACAGGGCACAGCCTGTGGAACACAGGCACGACTGTGTTCTATGCCGGAGTGAGAGTGGGGGCCCCACATGCCCCCATGTGCTCCAGGCCTGCGGCCACAGGGAAGAGAGGCTGGGCTCCCTGCAGGACCAAGGGTGCCTGCCTGCACCTGCCCGGCAGGGGGCACTCAGGGGGCATCTGCCGCCCCCTCTCTGCCTTCCTTCAAGGGAGGAACAGGAAAGCCGAGTGCCTGTCCCCCAACCCCCATTATTCACCTGCTGTGAAATCCCCTTGGATCTTACTCATGGCCCCGGGGACTGAGGACAGGTGCCCTGGACAGTGCCCCAGGAAGAGGGAGGCACAGCCGCTGCTTCACCACGTGTGGGCACTGCGTTTCCTTGGCCCATGCAGGCTGTGCCTGTGACGGTCAGCACAGCTTTTGCAAGAGCGCCTGGGACTCACGCTCTGCAGGGCAGGGGGTTCCGAGACACAGGGAAGCTGCCCAGCGCACCATGGGCATCACAGTCCACACGGACCCTCTGGTGTCTGGAGCTCTGACGCCAGGCAGGCCACAGCCCAGCGCTGGTCCATGAGAAGAGCAGCAGGCTCTAGGGTGGGCCTCTGGGACCCCCACTTCCTGCTAAGAACAGAGAGGGTAGAACAGGCAGCCCCTGTCCTGCTCGTCCCCACCCTTGCCACTGGACACCACCAGCGCCTGAAGATGGAGCAGCCATCCTCCACGATGACCTCGAGGACAGAGGGCTCCTCCCCAGCCCCTGCGTGAGCCCCCTGTGGGATGGGTGGGGGAGCGAAGAATGAGGACCCGCCTGGAGGCCTCGTGCAGGCAGGGCAGCGCTTGGACGGCCATGAGACCCAGGCAGAGCCCAGGAGGACATGGGGGTGGGAGCCGGAGGTGGAGGTGGAGCTGGCAGGACTGCCACGCTGGTCATCAGCCACGCGAGACCCTGCAGGGAATGTGGGCGAGCTGAGGAGTGGGGCGGCGACCATCTGGTGTGCGAGGGTTGACACGACCAGCGCAGACACAGCCGCGACCTCATGACCTGTGACCTGGCCGATTTCACGTGCTCTGGACGGTCCCCTCGCGCGCCCAACAGTGACCACGTGCCCCTGCGGGGAGCTGAGTGGGGCACCTGCTCCCCGACCCACACAGATGTCTCCTTCATGCTCCCCAGCTGGGAGTTTTGCCTCAGTTTGGAAAACAACCCGCACATGTGGAAATAAGATGATTTCCTTACAGGAAAAGCAAAAACGTCCTGAAAAATCACCTGCTGCAAGAAAAATGGAACCACCAGGACGGGGGCTCCTCAGAGAACATTCTAGCACAAGTGTAGTATCCTTGGTGGTGCTGCTTAGGGGTCATGGGCGCTGAGCTGTGCTGGAACACCTGTCCCCTTTCCACAGGCGAGGTCTGTGCCAGGCGTGTGTGATCACGGGGATGCCACAGCCCGAGAGCAGGGTCCCCGTTCTCACGGCACCCGCCACCGCGGGGCAGTCTGACCTCATCAGGCATCGCAGCCCCACAGCCCCACTGTGACAGGGAAGGAGAGGCGGCGGCAGTGCCAGTGGGCTGAGGCCCTCTGGGTCCCCCGCTCCCCTGGGAGCCAACCAGGGCTCTGGTTGACTGCATTTCCTCCACATCGGCCGACCCTCAGTGCAGCTAGTGAGGAGAACCCACATCAGGCCAGCGCCCAGCTCTTCTTGCTCCCAGCATCATGCCCCCAGCCTCCCGTGACAGCGCTCAGGGTGGGCTTGGCCAGCGGCCACCTAAGCCGAAAGGGGGAGAACAAAGCCACGGCAGAGGAGATGATCCGCATCGCACGCTGCCCAAGCCCCTTCAATTCCGGAGGATTTGGAACACTGTACCACATCTCCACCTAAATTCTCTACTGGGGCACCAAATCCACGTCAGAGTCTGCAGCCAGGGCACCAAATCTATACGCAAAACCAAAGAGCAGCCTTGCGGGGGAGAGACCAGAACAGCTGCAGCGTGGGATCAGGTGTGTGGGTTGTGTGGTCTCCGCAGCCGGTGGTCTCCCCCCAGGAATGAGGAATCCAATGAGCCACTCCCGGTGCATCTGGTTTGGAAGCGGGAGTAAGTAAAGAGATGTCGCCGCTGGTGCGGAAGCCTGTCCCTTCCCAGGAAACGTCAACACATTCGCCACACGCTTTCCCGGACTCTGCGTCTCTCACAAGCTGTTTCCAAGCTCGGAAGACCACACAGGTCCCTAAAGATCTAAACAAAGCTGTCCACGGACAGGCCCGCAAGCCGTTCCCTGCCATCACAGCGACGCTAGCCAAAGCCAGCAGCTGCCTGCCTTATGCTGTTTGGTAAATTCCTGCTGATGATTTTACCAAACAGAAACTGCTCGCATGCCGAGGGCAGTGTGTGCACAGCGGGCAGACGCCGTCCGCTGCAGCCAAAGGCAGTGCCCCTCCTGGTGTCCCCCAGGAGTGCCGGGCCCAGGGGCAGCGGCCGCCACGCCTCACTGCCCAGCTGCAAAGGCAGGAGGAAGTGGCCCCTGCGAGGAACACAGAGGGTCAACTCCGCTAAAATTATCACACTGCTGCCGCCCCGCAATGCACCTGCACGGCATTTTATTGCCTCGTTAGTTTCCAGAGGAAAATTATGGCTGCCATTCCAGGTTTCCTGGGGGTAATTAAGGGAGGCCAGACTGTCCCTAATGACTCTGCCCCCTGACAATATCATCAGGACGCTGTCAATGCAAACAATGCCCTTATCGCCCTTCTTTTCAAGTCACCTGATTAAAAGAGAAGCACAGAGAGCAGCATGTCCTTGCCAGAGCCAGGAATGTCAGGCGGCCAGGGGGCTGTCCCGCCTGTGCCCCCAGCCTGGCCACTCAGCCCCTGTGGCCTGCAGCAGGCTGGCTCCACCCTCAGCTGCGGTCCAGGGCCTGGCATGGGCGCTCCATGGGACTGTGACGTTGGACTCCTGCGTGAGGCTGCGTAAGGCAAACACAGAAGGCGATGGGAGGAAGCCGCGCGGCCCTTGGGCAGCTGTTTCTCTGCGGTTCTGGGATAGGACTGGCTTGCTGCAGGATGCCAGCACGGGTGGCCAACGTGCAGAGCTCAGGAGCCAAGTGCACAAAACCACCGGCCGGTCACACTGCACCCTGCACACCCCAGCCCAGCCTGCACGCTTTGGCCCCACTGTCTCCCACGACACACAGGCTTCCACGATCCCCCCTCGGAGCCCCATGGAGAAAGGGGTGTGACTCCAGGACAAGAGTCTGTGGAATTCAGAACTTTGAGTATTCCCGAGGGCATTTTTTCCTAATAGAACAGAGGAGGAGATAGGTGTGGTTGCACGTGCATGTGTGCACGCGTGCACATGACTGTGACTGCGTGTGTGGACATGCACATGTGAGCACCTGTCAGTGCATGCGTGTGTGTGCATGGGCATCTGCTGTTGACGCACTTGTACACGTGTGTGTGATTCCATTTGTTTCCTGGCCCCCGCTGCCCCAGTGGCGCAGAGGCAAAGCTCTGGCCCTTGCTGGGCGGGGCAAGTGTGTAGCCACAGCGCTGCCTCTGGCGACTGCCAGGTGGGCTCTGGCGCCTGTGGGTGCTGGCTCCCAGACCACCTCAGGCAGCAGTCTCACACAGAAACTCCACAGGGCATTGCCCAGCTCACAGCCCACAAAGCCTCCCAGTGTGGCCCTGGCGACCGGGCGATCCGGGCCCCTCCCTGGTCCCTGGGGCAGAGCTGAGCTGGGGGTGCAGGGGTTTGAAAAGCCAGAGTTCTGCTGAACCCCACGGGCACATTGTCCAAGGGAACAGTGGTACCATCATGCATTTTCATTTACTTAGCCTTAAATACATGTAAATTAAAGGGTTTTCTTTTATTAAAAATAACACTGAAACGTACCACTGATGTGTTTTTGTTATTCTAAAAAGCAGCAGTGCTAAAGGAACAGAGGCTGTAATGACATTTCACATTCAGACTTGGGTCTTGCTGGAGAAAGGGCCTCCCGACCCGGCCTGGGCTCCCCAACAGCCCTGCGCGGCCCCAGCGGCCACACTGCCGCTGCTGCGGGCTCCTTCTCATTGTCTTCGGTGGTGGTGGGGGTGGCGCTCCATGGCTGGAGGCCTGATCTAGCCGAAAAGGAAAACCGCATTGCCGCTCTCCCCACATTGCCCGGACTCTGCAGGGCAGGGGCTGGCGTGTGTGTGTGTGCGCTGGGGGCAGGGGTGCAGTGACCTCCCATTGTCTCTGGAAGAAAGGACTGGGCCCCTGAGCTCCTCTCACCAAGAGGAGCCCCATCTCCCCACCCCAGAGGGTCTCCACGCTCCCAGTCATGCTCCTCCCACCCTCATCACCCCGGACCCCCCAGCAGACCCCAGCTGTGAGAGCGGGAGCCTCTGACCCTGTCGGACCTCCCAGCTGCACCACTGGCTCCTCAGCCTGGTCCTGAGTCGCTGGCCCCTCTCGACACTGTCCACTCTGCCTGTTGCGGCTGGATTCAGCCAGGGACTCTCCAGCCACGAAGTCCCTCCACACACACAGCTGCCACTCTTCCCTCTCGGGAGTCAAGCGCAGCTGTCACTCCAACTCAGCACCCTCTGCTCTTCCTGGCAGAGCTCCACCCTGCAGGCCCTGGGCTCACACATGTGGCCAGCGTCCACACCCTGCGTGTCTGCTCCCCAGGCTCCCACACCCCGGACAGCCACAGAAAGGCTGAGTCCAGGACACTGAGCGGTAAGCTGAGGACTGGGGCTGGACCACACCCGCGGCGAGAAGCGCTGTGGACCTCGGGGGTGGCCCAGCCCTGGCCTTGGCCTTCAGATTGGTACTTGGACAGTCCTGTGCTTTTTGACATCCACGTGCCATGTGTTTCAGCCGGCATTCTTCCTGGAGTGGGGGAAGGGAGCGGCCGGGAACCCCCAGCCTGGGCAGGATCGTGGCATGGAGGAGCAGGGCAGTGGGGGCCGCGCCCACTGTGCACCTCACTGCTGTCGGTGCGCTGTGTCTGTCTGCCGTGTGCAGCCATGGCCCTTGCTTAGCGAGGGTGGAAGATAAGGAGTGATCGGTACAGAGGGACCCAGAATGCCGGGAAAACAGTGTCCAAGCACCTTCCCTGGCCCAGACGCCCGGGGCGCCTGCCTGACCCTGGTCTCCATGACGGTCATTCCCACAAGGCTGAGGGTGACGTCTCCCCCATCTCGGTCACCAGGGCCCCAAGGCGCAGGGCTCCTCTGCCGGGGCAGAGCTCTTGGTCAAGCTGGCGGAACCACAGCCTCCGGGCAGGGCCTGCGTGAAGCCCCTGGCTGCACTGTTCTCAGCCTGACTGCGCTGGGCCCAGACCCCTTCCTGCAATGTCCACTGCAGCCCGAGGGAGGAGGTGGCCACGGGGAGAGCACAGCGGGCCGCTGAAGAAGGGACGCAGAGGCCACACTAGGAGGAGCGGGAGCACAGCTCAGGAGGTGGGGGGGGGGCGGGGTCAGAGGGACAGCGGGGCAGCACCTCTGTGGGCAAGCATTTCACTGCATGACCCTGGGGACAGCAAGCAGGGACGGTGCAGCGGATGTGGGCGCAGCACCCCCCACCCCAGCCCCTGCTCCGGGAGGGTCAGTGGCCCACGGCTGAGCCCCCCCAGAGTGGCGTCTGCCACAGGAAGCTGCCAAGCAGTGTCCCTTAGACCCAGGGTTTTTGCAGATGGAACAGGTTGTCGGGTGACAGTGCGTGTGAACAGGGCAGGCCCTCGCTGCCACGATCATGTGCTCATGAGAAGCCAGGCGGAGACGGACACGCACGCAGCGGAGACGGGCGTGCGAGGGCAGAGCAGACATGGGGTGATGCACCCACAAGCCAGGTGACAGCCGGCGCTGCGGGCACACACAGGGAGGCAGGCACCAAGGGTGCCCCCACCCCAGAATGCGAGAGCGCTCAGCCCCACCAGCACCTGGATTTCCGACCCTAGGCCCGGCTGCTCGGGGGTCCCCATAGTGTGAAGCTACGTCAGACACCAGCACATCCCCCCAGGGCACCGCCCTGGTCTTGGCTGCAGGCATCCTGCAGGGCGGTGGCACCTCCAGAGCCCCCCATGGCGTCACCACCACAATCAGGCCCCAGGGTGTGCCTGCCAGGGATCCCCCTTGGGCGCGGCAGGTCCAGGACAAGGGACCTTCTTTCTTCTCATCAGCAACGCCTCACATGCTGCTTGGCTAAGTGTGTGGCTACAGCGTCTCAGGAGAGTGTCCAGGCCGGTCCCACAGACGCCTACACGCACACCCATTCCCGCAATGGCGAGGCAGGCGCCACAGCCGCCAGGCCACAGACGCCCCGTCAATGCTGGCTTCTGAAGCAGAACTCGCCTTCTGCCTCCCGGCCCCACAAACAGCGCCTCCAGAGTGGGACAGGGACAGGGGAGCTTAGTGGGACAGGGACAGGGGGCCTTATGGGACAGGGACAGGGACAGGGGGCCTTATGGGACAGGGACAGGAGGCCTTATGGGACAGGGACAGGGACAGGAGGCCTTATGGGACAGGGACAGGGGGCCTTATGGGACAGGGACAGGGGGCCTTATGGGACAGGGACAGGAGGCCTTATGGGACAGGGATAGGGGGCCTTATGGGACAGGGACAGGGGGCCTTATGGGACAGGGACAGGGACAGGGGGCCTTATGGGACAGGGACAGGAGGCCGTAGTGGGACAGGGCTAGGAGGCCTTCCGTTTCTCCTTGCCACTTTCTGAGCAGGACGGTTGGAGAGGGTTCCGGTGGCTCCACCTGTGCTGCTGCCCATGGGACGGGCACATTGCTCAGGGTCTGTGGACCTGCTATATGCTCACGCTGCCCTGCAGCCGGACCGTGAGCTCACAGCAAGACTGAGAGTGCCCCCAGCAAAGCTTTCGAGTGATCGGGGCCAGCTGCAGCGCTTGGCACAGGTGCATCCCTCACCACTCAGACCTCCTGGGGGCCCAGACCAGGCCATTCCGGTTACCTATCCCCCTGCAAGGGACAAACGCAAGGCCTCTAAACGCACCTCTGAATTCACCTTGTCACTCAGCAGACCCAGGTCCCGTCACCTCACTCCCCCGGGAAAACACTCCTAGCCTCCAACCATCTCATGAAAGAGAGGCCAAAGCTCACACAGGAAGTCCTCTTGTCCGAGGGCCAGAGACGTCCAGTCTCAGGCCAGGAGCGTGGCATTGGGAAGACTTACAGATAACGACAGGAGAAACCTTAGAGGGACACTGGCAAAGGGACAAGTCCTGAAGGGCCAGTGGCCATCACAGCGATGCCAGCGAGGCCTGAAGTGCAGAACAGACACTGACAGGGGGTGGGCAGTGGAGAACAAAGCCCCCACCCGGCCAAGCAAATGCTGCCCCCACAAACCCACGGAGCAGCAGGTGCTCCTATGCCACGAATTACTTCCTGTCGTTCTCGATGCCGGAGGAATGGAGCGACCCAACGGCTGCACACATCCATAGCTGTGTCTTTTATGGACACCTAGGTCATTAAACTTGGCACAGGCAATGCCCATTGGCTTCAACCTATGGAGGAGCCACGGCAACGTCTGCTCACATCTGTCACTGCCATTAGAGTCAACAGGAACCAGAAACTGTTAGGGAACCCAGATCCCGACTCCTCACAATCCTACAGAGACCCAAGAGATGGTCACTTGCTCTCTCGTCTAAATCGCATCCATTGTACTGCATCACCACTAATCCTTCCCTCGGTAT
This sequence comes from Sylvilagus bachmani, assembly GCA_015711505.1. Taxonomy (NCBI): domain Eukaryota; kingdom Metazoa; phylum Chordata; class Mammalia; order Lagomorpha; family Leporidae; genus Sylvilagus; species Sylvilagus bachmani. The sequence continues at coordinate 116,845,238 of CM027393.1, read as the reverse complement.
CCTACTCCAGAAGAAATGACCGCTTCTCTTTTTTTAAGCAGTGCTTATGTATTTGAAAGAGCTACAAAGAGAGTGGGAGAGGGAGAGATCGATCTTCCACCCGCTGGTCTACTCCTCAGATAGTTGCCATGGCTGCAGCTGCACCAGGCCAAAGCCAGGAGCCAGGACCTTCACCCGGGTCTCCCACATGGGTGCAGGGGTCCAGGCACGTGGGCCATCTTTTGCTGCTTTTGCAGGCCATTGGCAGGGAGCTGGAGCAGAATTGGAGCAGCCAGGACTCGAACTGGCACCTATAGGGGATGCCAGTCTCCCAGAGGCAGCCTTACCCACTAGGCCACGATGCCGGACCCTGCCAATTTTCTTTTTTAAAAATCCTGTGAAGGCACAGAGGGACAAAATGACCACGTCTGAAGGCCACCCAGTGCCATCAGCCCAAGTGTGGCCACAGGACCTCGGGGGAGGACGAGTGGCGTCCCACAGCCCTGTTAGCCAACAAGCAATGTGCTCACACCCCACCTGAGTCTGCGCTTCGGATTCAGAAAGAACGTAAAGAAAGGAGCAGCGAGCCTTGCAGAGCAGACATCAGCCCCCAAGCAAGAGGACCTGACACAGGCGTTAACCCTGGGTTTCCACCAGCATCTGGGAGACCCACTCGCACCACCGACTGCATGTGGCCCAGCCCAGCCATCCAGCGTGGCCCCGCTCACAGACCTTCTCCTGTGGGGCTGGGAGCCTCTGTCCTGCCAGGGGCCACTGGGATGTTTCTAACATCACTCGTGGGCCACACTCAGTTATCAACTGGAAACCCCACCTGCCAGAGAGCTATCCTTGCCTTGGCAGGGCGAGACCAGATGACGTCATGGCTAGGTGCGCCCCATCGCTGCGTGAGAGAGACACTCCCCAGAGCGATGCTTAGGCAAGACTCCCAAGCAAAGGCCCCCACAAGCTCCCAGCCCCTGCCGGCTTTCACGTGCATCTTAACCAAATGTTCCCTAAAACCAGGCAGAACCTGGGTACCACCCATCAGTAGCCCTGCGAGAGCACGGAGAAGGCACACAGTGTCCCTGGCCAGGGCCACCCCCACCTCCTCCCCACGACAGCAGGGGCGGTGGCGTCACACCGTGTGCTACTTCCACGTGGTCCCCTCAGTTGCCAGGGGGACAAGTGAGGCCTTGCCTCAGGGATCTAAGGCGGAATGGCTGTCCAGCTAGGGGACAGCAGGCCCAGGCGCGTCCCTCCCACTGGAAGTGGGCGTGCAGCCTCTCGGTGGAAATGCACAGCCACTACCCACTCTGCTCCTGCGGCTGCAGCACCCCAGGCATGCCACCATCACAGAGGAAGCTGCCTCGCCCAATTCCAGCTCACTCGGCCCCAGCGCTCTGACTGCCTGCCCAGGCCGCCTTGGGAAGACCAGGCCCCAGCCACGCTCCTGGCAGATGCTTTGCCACGCAACGGGCCACCATGGGAGCTGAATGACCCAGCATGACACAGCAAGGTTGAAAGGGAGGACTGCGGACTTATCAGGGCTGTGCTGAACGTCCAGTGCACTCCACACCAGGGCCTGGCAGCGCAGGAAGTGGCAACACCCAGGGGTGACAAGCCCAGCAATGCCTGCGTTCATTTAACAGGGGCCTGGTGTGGGTGCTGGGACACTCACTGTGGGACTCACCCCCAGGCCTCTACAGGAGGAACCCGGGCTGAGGCATCAGAGGCTAATTCCCACCTGTCCCGTCTAGGAAGCACAGCTGCCTGGGCTAGGGCTACTGTCACTCCAGCCCCCGTGACTGTTGATGTGAACCTGGACATATCTACTGACTCAGAACAAAACCCATTTTGTGGCTGGTGTCGTGGTGCAGTTAGCTAAGCTGCCACCTGCTATGCCAGCATCCCTTGTTGGAGCACCAGTTTGATTCCTGGCTGCTCCACTTCCAATCCAGCGCCCTGCTAATGCTCCTGGGAAGGCAGCGGAAGATGGCCCAAGTCCTTGGGCCCCTGACACCACATGGGAGACCTGGATGGAGCTCCTGGCTCCTGGCTCCTGGCTCCAGCCTGGTCCGGTCCCAGCTATTGCAGCCATTTGGGGAGTAACCCAGCAGACAGAAGCACTCTCTCCCATCACTCTCCCCTTTACATAATAAATACAACTTTAAAGTAAAAGAAGACAAGACTGGTTTGAGAGGATGATGACTGCACAGGCTGGTCTCACTTACTGGGAAAAACCTGGGTCCAACAGTGAGGGGCCACGCTCTGTCCCTGTCCCCTCCTCTGCTGTCCAGGGCCCCACCCCAGGACAGTGAGCAGCGAGGTGTATCTGATCGGAGTTTCCAAACCTGCCACCAAACACCCGTGCTCCCACCAGCTCCCTTGGGGGGTGGTGCCAAGCTGGGGGCCACTCAGCAGCGCCTCTGGGAGACGCACAGCCCCTCCCTGGAGCAAAGGGGCTGTGCGGTCATCAGAGAAACCGCCCAGACAGCCCTTTCAGGGGCGGGAAACTAGGGGGCTGGGGCTTGTGCTGTCACTCGGCTTCCTTCTCCCATGAGCACGCTGGGGGTGATGGAGGCCGCGGCCCTCTCCCTGTGCGTAAACTGAACAAACGTTTGCCTCTTGTGGCTGCTTTTCTTTCTTTTCCTCTTTTTTTTTTTTTTTTTTGAATGGGTGGGAATGGCTCCCCTTTGGCGTGAAGAATGTCGCAGAAACGCATAATTAAAAATGGAAAAAGCAAAGCCTTTTCAAGGCTGTTTACTTGGGTGACTACGGTGACACAAACGGTTCTTTCTCCTCGCAGGGCCCACCCACGGAAGGAGCGGAACAATGGTGCCCGGGCCGCCCATTCAGGCCGCCTGTGCTGCTGCTAATTACGACATCACCGCGGCACTGGCCGAGCTCCCCGCCCTGCGGCGTTTGGCCGGGGTCTCTTGTAGGTGCCTCTCAAAATCAAAGTTGGGAATATCTCAGAGGAAGGGCGGGCTGGCGTGAGGGATGGGATCTCCTTCTCATGGCTCCCACAGAGCCCACGGCAACTTTGGGAACATTCCGGAAGGCTCAGGCGGGCTGCGCGTAGGATCTCCAGGCTCTGCTTCCAGGGCGTCCAAGTTACCCCAGCGAGTCAGGCACCCAAGTTACAGCGCTCCCATCAACAGTCATCATTCTAATTGCCTGAGTCTCCACCGGAACAAAGTCACCCTATAGTCTTACGGTATTTGATTAATGAGGGCAGGAAAATTGAAGTTTTTGCAATAAAACTCCCCCCCAAAAAATCCACAGACTTTTATGGTTTTTTCCCTTGTGATTTTAATTTAATGGCTCGTGTTTTCATCACCGCAGAGCTGTACACTTCAGCTTGCAATTACGTCCCATCTGTGAGGCACTGTGTTACTGTGTTATTACAGTTTATTCTAGGAGCTTTTCAATCACTTTTGAGTTGGGCTTTACAAGTATTCTTGCAGCAGGTGGGCCTCCTGGCACGGGCCCAGGAGCACACAAAGCGGGAAGCGGAGTCTAATGGCAGCATATGCGTGCGGCACGGCGGCAGCCTTCCCATATGCTGTTCAGCAGCCCCTCAAGCCTGCCAGTCACTCCTCTGACTGACTGCAGTCTCTAAGTAGTTTTCTGCCAGCGAAAAATATACCAAGGCAGCAAATTTCTCCAGTGCACCATCCTTATTACTGAGACAACCCTGTCATTAGCACCAGCACAATGAACCTGCACTGGGGATGCATACCAATTAGGCTGCACCGAGCACTTGTGCTTCTTGTCTCTATGGAAACGCACCCCCCTGGCTGCAGTGGACAGGCAGCAATGTCCCCCCACCCATATGTCACCCAGTTAACACTGCGCACTCTCATGTGAACCGAAACCCACTCCAGCCCTCGCACCAGCAGAGAGAAAGGAAGGGGAACAAGGGCGTCTTGTGCGTCTGGGCGGCTGGGGCTTGGATTCCGGGGCCCGCACAGCCGTGGCTCGCCGCCGTGGCAGGAGGTGCCGGCTGATGAGCCACGAGGAGGTTTCAATCTGGGAGAAATTTTCTCCATTCAATCTGGTAGGGACACTTTACGCAATCTGAGAGATGCTGCTTTATCTCATCAAATAAAAACAGAGACCAAATTTTTGGGGGAGGGGGTCTTTCTTTAATAAACAGGACGAGTGCTGCACTTCTAGGAGGCCAGGCTGCACCCCGGGGTCACAAGCTTCCAAGCCCTTTCTCCCAGGGCCTGCCTTCCTGCTCACCAGCACAAAGGCACCTGCAGACAAGTGTGCGCGCGTGTGCGTGTGTGTGTGCGCACGTGTGCATGCCTGCGCGTGCGTGTGTGCGTGCGTGTGTGCGTGCATGCATGCGTGTGCATGTGTGAAGGCTCTTCCCACCCAACACCAGCACTCGGCCAAGACACAGTCTTTTGTCTTCTTTGAGTGTGTGTGTATGTGGTGTGTGTGTGAGCGAGCGAGCGAGGGAGACAGAATGCGACCATTTTCACTTTAGCAGCTGCATGCACATACAGCTGAGCGGTTCTGACGTCCCCGTTTCCACGACATGGTTTGGGTTCCCAGTGTCAGCTAGCAGCAGATGGAACACCACGGCTATATTTTCCTCCACACTCCAGCGGCGATTCTAACGCAGCGCCGATAGCAGCTCCTGCCCTGCCGCCTCCCTCCTCTCCCACAGAGCCCTCAGCCTGAGCCCGGCTGCAAGGCCGTGTGGGGCTCCTCCGGCCGGGACCTGCCCCCTAGCCCCGGCTCTGCGCCAGTCTCCCAGGCAGCCCACAGCGAACCCGCAACCTCCCTTCAGCACTGACATGGAAGGTGTGGCTCGGACCAGGAGACAGCCCACGGGTCCAGACCCAGAAAGGCACCTGTGCAGCGATCTCCCCAAGTGCAATACCAAGTATGGTTCTAGAAACCCCTCCTCAAACACTCCTGCAAAATCAAGTCAACCCACGACTTCAGGAGACGAAGCCAAAGAGGAGGCAGGAAAACAGACTTCGAGCACAAACTGCCCCCGGTGCCACGGGGCACCACCGGCCACACGGCATTTATTTGTATCCAAAGCCAATTCTGGCTGGCACCGCGGCTCAATAGGCTAATCCTCCTCCTTGCGGCGCCGGCACACCGGGTTCTAGTCCTGGTCGGGGTGCCGGTTCTGTCCCGGTTACCCCTCTTCCAGGCCAGCTCTCTGCTGTGGCCAGGGAGTGCAGTGGAGGATGGCCCAGGCCCTTGGGCCCTGCACCCGCATGGGAGACCAGGAGAAGCACCTGGCTCCTGGCTTCGGATCGGCACAGTGCACCAACCGCGGCAGCCAAATTGGAGGGTGAACCAACGGCAAAAGGAAGACCTTTCTCTGTCTCTCTCACTGTCCACTCTGCCTGTCAGAAAAAACAAAGCCAATTCTGGATGTGCATGAGGGTCACCGGGTTCTCACGGCCGGGACTTCCTTCTGCACAACACGGCCAGGGAACCGGACGAGCCTCTGTTGCTGTCTCGAGGTTTAAGTCACCAGGGGAGAAGAAAACTTTGTACAAAGAGCCCCTCTCAGCCCAGGCCGGACAAGGCGCAGCGTGCGGAGAGGCAGAATCCAAGCTGCGGTCCCGGCCTTTCCCCCACAAGAAAAGGGGTTCAAACTCGGGGAAAGCAGTTGGGGCGGTGCAGTAGCTCTCAGCTCCAGCTGCTCCGGAGCCGTTCCAAGGCGCAGGTGGGTGCCAGGATGCACGCCACGGCGGCAGCCGCGTCTGTCTACTGTTTCCCCTTCTCAGGGAAGAACCTGAGAGCCCCTTCCAAGCCCCTAAGAGAACAGTGTCTCCCGACAGCCCTGCTCCTGGTACAGACAGAATCCACCTCGCGAGTGAACCAGGCCTGCGCCTCCAGGGAGGCTGCCATGGTTGCCCAGTGGCCCCACGCCTCCTAGGCAGGCAGCTGATACCCAGAGCCACCAAGCAAGGGGCTGGACCACACCAGCACCCACCCAGGGAAGACAGCTCCCTAAGACCACACCTGCCCACAGAGCCACTGCCCCACTGTCCTCTCTGGCCAGGGCTGTTCCTCTCCTCAGTCCAACCAGAAGTGGGGGACCCACCTGACCAGGCTGACCAGACCTCCGGCTGGACTGATCAGATGCCACCAGCAGGCACCCGAGCCCCTGGGCCTGCGTCTGTTCTGACTGGCAGAACAGCTACTTTGATGGGCCAGCTGCTGCTTTGACTGGTCAGGAGCTGTGGTGCACGGGCAGTGAGCACTCTGTTATAGCTTTCCAGGGGTTCGTGTGGCCCTCATCGTGTCCCCCAAAGAGGCGAGGTTTGAAGCTCTGAGCAACGGTGGCTGAGAGAGCGGCTTATTTGGAAATAGGGTCTTTGTGGATGTAACTAGGAGGAGTCAGGGAGATGGGCCGGCCCTAGCACATGTGAATACAGGAGAGGCGTGTGTGGGCAGAGGGGTGTGAGGGCAGAGGCCCGTCTGCTAGTCCAGGGTCACTGGGGGCTCTGGTTCCACCCGGGGCAGGGAGGGGAACGGGGGCCTCGGGCCTGCAGCCCGGGAGTGCCTCAGCGTGCACTGGCTCAGGGGTCCCGAGACGGTGAGACAGGTGCGTGTTAATGGCGGCAGGGAGCAAAGCCGACAGCCAGTGAGGCAGCACTGGTTCTGGGCTCCCCAGCGGCCGTCCCCGCCAGCGGCTCTGACCTCAGCGCTACCACGTGGCCGCCCTCCCTGGGAAGAGGGCACAGTGAGAGAGCCCAATGTTCAGCTTCCTGTGAGGCTGGATGAGCCATGCACACACAAAGTAACGCCCACTACCAAGCTAACCACAGGGAGCCGCACCCAGTCCATCGCACCGTAAGACCCCTCCCCAGGATAAAGGCGAGCCAATTCCTCACTTTAAAATCCATGTTTAGCTCCCCACTGCCGTCCCCCAACGAGGGTTCCTAAGTCGACGCAGGTGTGTGTTGAATGCAAGGTTTCCTTTCACGCACACGAGGAAACCACACTTGTCTCGGGCGTGAAAGAAGAAAGTGTTTTACAGAATGAACGCGAGCCCAGCTCCTCCGGGCGTCCTGCGGGGCCTGTGCCTGGCTGTGCCCCCAGCGCTGTCACCTCTGCCATCAGGACCCCACGCTGCAAACAGGAGGCCTTGGGTCAAGATCTCTTTATGCTTATTTCCCACCTCTCCAGATAAGAACAGGAATCACGCGTAGTAACTCCAGACAACTCTATTCCGAAACCACATGCATCTGTTTCGTGTGTAGAGTGAGCTCACGGTATCTAATGAAGACAAATTTAAATGAGATGGAAAGGCTAGGCGAAACAGATGGAGTACGGCAGCTCACGCTGACAGCCCGCAGCTGCACCGCACCTGTGCTGCGCCGGCGGGAGGCCCGTGTGCATCTCCCGACGAGCACTCAAGGTGGCCACAGGAGCCTGCCTACCCCGTGCAGAAACCCGGCTCCTGGCTCCTGGTCGTGGTGGGCGGGCCTGTCCCTGGATGCTGTCCCCACCGTGGGGTCTGTGACCCTAACACCGAGGCGCTCACCTCCAGGGACTGTGGGGATGACAATACAAGTGGGAGCAGGGAACAAGAAGTCTGCGCTCCCGTGCTGGCCTGAGTCCGGTGCGGCTCCGAGACACGCCTGTGGCTTCCTGGTGGGAGAGCCGTAATTCCTGGTGTTTTAAGTGAGGTCACTGCAAGTGATTCCCTCACCATGCACACCTCCTCCTCACTGCTCCTTGTGGGAACTGGCTGTAGACCTCAAGCTTGCTAAACGCAGGCGGGTTCTGGCTGCATTACTTGGGCACCTACCTTAGCTGAGCCTCAGTCTCCTCTCTGTAAAATGGGCACACTAAACTCACCAAGTGCCTTCTCTGTGCCTCCTCCAGTTCTAGGAACCTGAGAAACCCTCCTCCTCTCTCCCTCCCTGGAGCCCCCGAGGCCATTACTGCTAACAGCAGGCACCTCCAACTAGGAACTACAAAACTGCAGCAGCCCCTGTGAAACATGGGAAGATGGCACTGGGTCCCCCACGACACCTGCTAAGAACGGGCAGCACGCAGTCTCAGGGCTCAGCAGCTATGCACTGTCAATGGGCCGACTGGATCTAAGCTCGGTGTTCAGACATGAAAACGGTATTGTTTTCAATTACACCAGGATGACCGGGGAAGGGTGGGACTCAGCCTGGCACACCGGCGGCATGGGCTCTGTGCAGTTCTTGTCCCAGAGCGTAGGCCTGCTCTGTGCATGCTCCCATGGTGGTGTTTCTCCCTAGAAGGCAGGTCTGAGCCACAAACCGTGGAGAGGAGAACGGCACCTGCTTCCAGGATTCAGACGCCGCAAGGCCTGCATGATGCTCCACGCCCTGGTAGAAGGTCAAGTCTCAAGTCCCCCAATAGTGGACCAATAAGACAGCATAAGCGTTCCTAACGCATGCCTGAGCAGCAGGCCCTCCCCGGTGTGCGTCAGCCCTGGGCTCACGTGACGCAGTCGCCACTCCTCACACAGCACATGCGGCCAACACACAGCGGAGCCCTGGGCACGTGGATCGCAAATGAGGCGTGCAGCTTCTGGTGACCACGTGGTCCCAGTACGCTGGAACAGGCAGGTCTGAAAACCCCAGCTGAGACAGAAGCTCTGGGCAGGCACCAACAGGGGACAAGGACGCTTGCCTGGATTCCGAGAACCCCAGGTTCAGCCACTTGGACAAGTCACTGGACGTCCCTGGGTATGAAACTACCGAGAGAATCAAGTAAAACCATTCAAGTGCATTCCCCGAGTGCACAACAGCCCCGCACGCCCACCTCGGGCCACCTGGGAAGCCAGCACGCGGGGTGCAGCACAGCAGCGGGGGTCAGAGAGAAAAAGCCAACAGCTTTCCTGCAAGGTGTCCTGTGCAATGACACGCAGCGCTGGCACCTGGCAGGTCTGGGGGAGACATACCAGCGTGCAGTGGGACCCCTGCACCGACACCCTGGCCCTTGGGCCAGCACCTGCAGCGGCACTGCCCACCTGTCCTCAGGGAGTCCTGACACCACAGCTCCGGGGCTTGGCCGGCGAGCCCGCGTCTGACACAGTGGATAAACCAGCGAGCCCACGTCGCTGATCACAATGGATAATACCAGTGAAACAGCCTTCAGTAAGGCACTAATAAAATAAGGCCACTTTTTACAACCTCTATAGGTGTTAAAAATATGTATTAATGAACAGCTGATTTTATCTTTGTCCCATTTGCTGAAATTTCCAACCTGAATAATGTTTAAAATCTATAGGAATAGACCTGGTCATTTTTCCTCCATCTGGAACTATCAATTTATTTCACTTAAGTTATCAAAGTACAAATCATAGCTCGGAGCCCCTCGCGGGCCCGCTCCTCTGAGGCGGATACAACAGATGGCATTTCAGCGCCTGCTCCTTGTAATCACGCAAGCTGAGAACTTGAAAGCTGTGAGTGCAGGAGAACACTTTTCCACTTCCCTCCACTTAGCGCACACCCGAGTGGCAACGTAAACAAATAAAGCCTGTGCGCCGGAGCCAGTGTGCGCCTTCTCAGGACAGCCAGCGGCCTGGCCCCTCCCGCCGGGACCCTCCCCAGACTCGCCCCAGGCTTCTTCCTGGGGTCCTGCACGAGGTCTCCTCTGCCTTCAGCGTCAGCACTGGGACCCTGCAGCCCCCACCCCCGGTCCCCGGGCCACAGTGACCTCCTCGGGGAGGCTCCTGACCCCTGCCAACAGCCCCCTCAAGCTGGGACCTTGGCCTCGAAGGTCTCCTGTGAGGTTCTCAAGACTTGCATGCTACGTGCTCTGGGGCTGGAGTTGAGCCGAGAGGGCAGCCGCAGGACCCAGTGCCGCCGAGGTTGCTCACCCCAGCAGAGCGGGCACGGCCGCCGTGGGAGGCCCCCAAGGGGTGACAAGCCCGTGGCGAGCGCTCCAGGAGTTCAGTGTCTGTATCCTGCGGGACGCCAGGTGTGGCGTGGATGCACTGGACAGCCCCGTCCCAGCACCTGGTGAGCAGCCAGCAGGAAGAGGCGGGGCGCCCGCAGGGGGATCCCTGCGCTCCTCAGTGGTTTCCGGTGGACGGCAGCTCATGGTCAGGGACCGTGGCCACTGACTCCAATGCCACCCCACCATCTACTCTGGGTCCTTCCTGTTCCTGTCAGCATTGTGGGACACGTGCAGTAAACACCCCTCACCAAAACAATGACGTCTGGACCTCCAAGGGTCCCCAAAATGCTGCCCCATGCTGCTTAAGAACAAGGAGGCCCCTGGTCATCCCCAGCACAGATCTCACAGAATCTCCCAGAAGCCAGGGCACCCTAGAGTCTCTCATGGGCACGTTCTCTCGTGGGTGTGGCACCTCTCTCATGGGCATGTTCTCTTGTGGGCATGACCTCTCTTGTGGGCATGGCCACTCGTGGGCACAGCCTCTGGTGGCCATGGCCTCTCTTCTGGGCGGGCCTCTCTCGTGGCCATGGCCTCTCTCGTGGGCATGTTCTTTCAGGGGCGTGGCCTCTCTCGTGGACGTGTTCTCTCACTCATGGGCATGTTCTCTCTCATGGGCATGTTCTCTCGTGTGGGCATGGCCTCTCTCGTGGACGTGTTCTCTCGTGTGGGCACGGCCTCTCGTGGGCGCAGTCTGTCATGGGCATGGTTTCTCAGTCAGTGGCACCCCCAGCATCTCCTCTCTCCTTAGAAACATCTTCATATTTCAAACTGAAACCGGGAATCAGTAGCAGGTGCCGAGGGGACGGGGACCTGGCCACCCAACACCAGCTCCACGCTCACTTTGCCGCCAGGCCCCAGTGCACCGGGTGAGCCATGCCTCAGGGCGGCTCCGAGAGGCCAAGGAGGAAAACGGGCTGCCCTCCTCCGCGGGCAGCCACCATCTGCCTCCTCTTTCCCGCCTGCGCAGACTCACCCAGAGATGCTGACTGGGTCTCGGAAAATAGAGGTAATTTTCTGTAATTTGGCTTCATGTAGCCAAACGAGTGCACTAAAGCAGACGCACGTTAATATCCACAGGTGGAAACAAGCAGTCACTCCCAGGTCAGCTGGCAGCGCACGGACACAGAGCCCCGCAGCAGCGGCCCCGGGGACAGCACCCGGGAGATTCCCTGGGGGGCCGACTGCTCGCGCGCCTGGGTGAGGGAGAGGCCGTCTCTGTGTGGCAGAGCTTGCCCAGCCTTGCAGCCCCTGGGTCACCACGCTGGGCCGTGCAGTGCAGCAGACCCGGTCAGAGCTGCCGGGTGCCGGCTGCTATGTGGGGGACGTCCTTGAGCCTCACTGGGTACTTCACGGACCGCGTGAGGCCGAGGCTTTGGGAAGCCCATGGGTGGCAAGCGTCCCGGGCACAGCAGGGCCCTGCCAGAGGTGACCAGGTTAGCCACAGGGCAGCAGTTCCTCTGTGCATCTGTTTCCCCAGGGATCAGGAGGAGGAGGATGTCGGGGGGTGGGGGGTTTGGGACAGCTGGGCCCACACGGGAGGAGCCTCTGAGCTCTCCTGGACACAGACACCCCTCTGGGTATGTTCACAGGGGAGTCTGTCACAACACTGCATTTGCTGTTTCTGCAATGTGGAACACGCATGATCCAACACAGGTGGTCACGTCTGGCCAGCTTGTGGTGGCGCCTGCTCGCTCACCAAGAGGGCCGAGTGGCACTTACCGGAAACACAAGCTCCCCACCCCCACCCCGACATGGCAGTTATCGCGGATTAGGACATTTTATGCTGTTTTCTTCTTGTAATGACAGTGGATCACAGAGTAGCAATGAAAGTCGGCCGTATGAAAACATCACAAAAGATGAAAACAGGCATGGAGGTGATTTTGTCAGAGGGGCTCCAGGGGCATTCTAGGTGGCCTACCCGCACAATCGCGAAGCCACTGTCACATCCCTGCTTCCACAGTGGGCGTCTGATGCAGCAGTTAAGACGCTGTCTGGGATGCCCTCATCCAGTACTGGGGTGCCTGGTTGAGCCCTGGCTCCTCTACTTCTGGTTCGGCCGCCTGCTGACGCACCCCCTGGGAGGCAGCAGGTGACGGCCCACGTGCTTGGGTCCTGCCACCTGGACGGGAGCCACGGATGGAATTCCTGGCTCCTGGCTTCAGCCTGGCCCAGCCTTGGTTATTGTGGGCATTTCAGGAGTGAACTAGCAAATGGAAGATCTCGCTTTCTCTCTGTTCTCTCTCTCTGCCGTTCAAATAAAATGAAAATATGTAAAGATTTATTTTAAACATATATATGTTCAAAATTTGCTAGTAAAATGCTAAGAGATTTTCCTCGAGGGAAAATAATAGCTTATTCAATTATCAACACGCTAATACCCAGAAACCCTGAGTTGTAGTCCACAGTCATTGTGGCCAATCCTGTTCTAAGACATTACCAGATACAAGAGCGTTTCGTTCTAAGAGGTTTTCAGGCGCTCTGTAAAAATGAAACAAGCAATATTTAAAAACGAGTATTTTGTAAGTGGTAAAATCACGATAAATCCCACCGAACACCGGCCACAGCGCGTTCACCAGGTTCTCCACTTCCCCGCGTCCGAGGCGAGTGACACAGCGGATCTCTCGTCCTCAGCGACACTGCCACAGTCTCCAGCTCAGCGTCGAGCTATTTTCAAAACAGCAGGCTAGGTTTCTCTCCATCGCAGGCTGGTTTTCCCTGGGGCCTCGGAAGAAGATTCTGAAGTTGCCCGAATCACCACATTGTAACTGCCCCAGCTTCTGAAACTGGAGGCAGCGGCGTGTGAGACTGCGCACACTGAGACGGGCAGAGCGATGCACAGGGCACCCAGCACTGGAACGCCCACCGAGGGAGGGTTCCCGAGGCATTGGTCTCCTTCTGCTTTCTGACACCAGCAGTTTCTGAATCACAATCCATCTGATTCTGCTTGCCAATGATTTTCTGTTCATGGGAAACGGGAAGTCTCTCCTTGCACCCAGAAGCCTACAGGCAAGGTGACAAGAGCAGCCACATTTTGTCGTTTTACTATAATTACTATAACCCCCACGTTCAGGCTGCTGCCTGTGGGGTCCACTGGGGGCAGAGAAAGGTGGAGCAGCCACTCAGCCCCCAGAGCCCCAGGACACCACCCCCGCTCCAGCCAGGTGTCACGTGGGGTCAGCAGCTCCGGGAGATGTGTGGGATCTAATGGACCAAGTGGCCCTGCACCTGCCAGCCCACAGGCACAGAAACTGCAGGAGAAGCAAGTCCCACTGCCCTCATTCGGACACCTGCATTCGTCACACTCGGGGTTGGTGCTCACAACAAACGAAACGACAGCAGGGCACGGGCCCAGAGCCGCAGACGGCAAGATGGCCCTGGGCCCGGCCCAGAGGCCAGGAGCTCCTCGGCGCGGCGCCTGCCATTCTGCAGAGTGGCAGTGCTCACACGAGGCCGCGGCCAGCCGGCTGGGTTAATCAGACAAGAGCAGCTCGCTCTCACCCACCCTGATTAGACAATGAGGCGTCCTGGAGTTCTGCTGTCTGTCCCCAGCAGACTCATCATCGCTCACAGGCAAGCCCCACGCTGCTCCCTTGGGAGCAAACTACCTTTTAATTTTTCCCTCTAAAGACTAATTCCAGTGTTACGGAACCCGTGCTACAAGAACGCTAAACTCATCATCAGTCTCGTCCACACTGTCTGGCCTTTCCCGCCTGGAACTGTGCATGGTGGTACAACAGGCCCTTTCTGGGTTCTGGGACTTGCACCACGCGAGTCCAAGCAGAGTGAAAACAAATAAGAGCACGCTTGCTGGGTAACCCTGCAAACGGGAGCTCTGGGCTGGCTCCGTCTCCTGAGTAGGACTTTCTGTTTTCAGGGCTGAGAAAGCCCAAGCCCAACAGTGCCCTGGCAGGGGGAGGGGCTGCCCTGGGAGCCACCTTCCCACACACACAGTGGCACCTCATTCAGTTGTCCCCAGAATCTTCTCAGGCGGGCATGCAAGTGCCTCCCTGCGTGCAAGTGTCCCCACTCCGAGGACACTGGTCCTGCCGGATGTGGGCATCCCCCACGTGACCCTGTCACTAGCCCAGCTGCAGAGACCCTGACCCCAACCAAGGCTGCATCCTGACAGTGGAGGGGAGTGTCCCCCACAGCAGCACAGTCGGGACGACGTGGCAGGTTGTGACCACGTCACACAGCCCAGGTCCCAGCTGGAGTCCACCTCAGAAACAGGACAGGCCCATCCAAGCCACACCACTTCCCCAGACACGGGGCTTTGTCTCACGAGGAAGTAGTCCAGGGGCCAGCTCTCTGCTATGGGCCTAGCAAAGCAGCAGAAGATGGCCCAAGTACTTGGGCCCCTGCACCCATGTGGGAGACCCAGACGGAATTTCTGGCTCTTGGCTTCAGCCTCACACAAACCAAGCTGTTGCAGCCATTTGGAGAACGAACCAGCAGATGGACAATCTCTCTCTCTCGCTGTCAAATAAATAAATAAATCTTTTTAAAAGAAATAGGACAATGGCCCAGGAAACACAAATGCCCAGTGTTCGGTGAGATGCGGGCTGAGGTCTGGGTGAAGACAGGCCAGGCAGTGGGGCCTGGCCACCCCCACGGGGGTCTGCGGGAGCCAGCACAGCCCTTTGCGTCTGTTTCACTCCCCCTTTTTGGAGCCGTTCTAGAGTAGACCGCACCGGGGCACCACGCCACCCTCTCGCTCCAGCAGGAGAGCTCAGGGTGCTACTGCCGCCCCCGCGCACTGAGGCCTACAGAACCAGAGCACAGGTGCCCTCACGGCCCACGGAAAGGCCCTGCAGCTCCACTGCCCATTCAGAAACTCCGTTCCCACCCACGGGAAGGGAAGCACGAGATTCAGGCTCTAAGCTACCTGGCACTTCTGAGCAACCAGGTGTGTGTGTGCACACGGCACACCGGTGCACACACAGGTATATACAGGCATATAGGCACACAGGCACACATACGTACACACATAGGCAGACATGCACACACAGGCGTATGTGCACTCACGAGCACACGGGCACACACATGTACAGACACATAGGCACACATGGACATACAGGCGCACACTCATGCACATGCCTTTTCACTCTTGCACACAGGCCTTCTGGCTCTGTGTCCAGTCCCCCAGCCCTGCCCCAGCTCCTTCTCCGCCCACACTCACGCTCTCTCGGCCCATGTGTGCTCTTCCCCCATCCTCATGGGGTTGTGGGGCTCAGGCCCATGCCCACTGCCACATGCTCTGCTCCTGTTCACCACAGGCTGCTCTCGCCCGCCCTGGACTCAGCTCCTCCCCTTCCCTGCATGAACAGCACCTCCCCTCTGGCTGCCAGCCTCAACAATCCCCTTTGCAGAAAGGTTTTCAGTGGCTAAGACAGAGCCTGAAGTTCTTAACAAAGAGCTTCCATGAGCCAGCAGGAAACGGCAGCAGGAGGAACCAGAAATGAAGTCAGCTGGCGAAGGAAGGACAAGGACGGCGGCGGAGTGGGTGAGGAAGGGGGTGCACAGCCAGGCAGCGTCTGGAAAACACAGACTGCCCACACAGAGGGACCAAACTCAGGGGCCCTAAGACAGCACCTGCCAGATGGACAGGAAACCCGAGCAAGCACCAGGGATGAAGGACACGGCCATCTGTGGGTGAGCGTGGGGTCACGGCCATCCTGGGTGAGCCTGAGGACACGGCCATCCTGGGTGAGCATGGGGTCACAGCCATCCTGGATGAGCGTAAGGTCACAGCTGTCCGTGGGTGGATGTGAGGTCATGGCCATCCTGGGTGAATGTGAGGACACGGCCGTCCTGGGTGAGCGTGAGGACACGGCCATCCTGGGTGAGCGTGAGGACACGGCCGTCCTGGGTGAGCGTGAGGACACGGCCGTCCTGGGTGAGCGTGAGGACACGGCCGTCCTGGGTGAGCGTGAGGACACGGCCGTCCTGGGTGAGCGTGGGGTCACGGCCGTCCTGGGTGAGCGTGAGGACATGGCCGTCCTGGGTGAGCGTGAGGACACGGCTGTCCTGGGTGAGGGTGTAGACATGGCCATCCGTGGGTGAGCGTGGGGTCACGGCCGTCCTGGGTGAGCGTGAGGACACGGCCGTCCTGGGTGAGCGTGAGGACATGGCCGTCCGTGGGTGAGCGTGGGGTCACGGCCGTCCTGGGTGAGCATGAGGACACGGCTAACTGTGGGTGATCATGAGGTCGGCTCCTTGGGCAGTGATGCGAAACCTTTATGTCTGCGCTCACCGTCAAAGCGATCCGGAGGCTCTGCCCAGAGCAGAGCACCAAGGTCAGTGCCAAGTGTTCACCACAGCCTGATGCTACCCGGAGCACCGAGAGCCCGGCCTGCCTCCAGACGAGAATCACCAGGGTCACGGCTCCACACCCCACAGGAAAGCGCTCTGTGGTAAGACACGAGGCTGTAGGATAAACTCACCTGCACAGGGGAGAACAAGCCAGGGCCACAGAAAAGGTGGACTGTACTAATCTAGGAAGTCATTGCAGACAAACACGCTGAGAACAATGGCTGACCTGTGTTCTGCCCCTCCCTGACATGCACTGACACAGCACACACTCACACTCACACTCACTCACACACGCGCGCGCTAGGCCACAGGCACCACAAGGCTGAAGGATAAGACCCCAGCGGCGGTGGGCGTGTTTTGTGCCTCCTGGTTAGTCAGCCAGGGCTACTGTCGCTCAATTCTGTTTCACTTGCTCATATTCTCCGGTTTTGGGGGTAGCAGCTGTGTCTAGTTCTTCTTATGTGAAACAACAGCAAGTACTAAAACAGAAGCTGAACCCCACTCGTCCTCCAAACTCCACCCAAGTGCTAGTTCCTCTGTGGAAATGTCCCTGGCCCCAGTCTGACGACCAAGCACACTCGCACTCCCCCGTGGACCGAGCTGCGCGGAGCTCAGTGTTAAGTCTCTGCACGCCATCCCACGCTGAAGCCCAGGCCCTGGGTCGGCTCTTTCCTATTTATGTCAATTCTTAAATTGTTTTAAAATATGTGAGACAGGGAGCTAGGGAGAGAGAGCTCCCACCCCTAGTCCACTCTCAAATGCTCACTGCACGGGTTCCACGTGGGGAGCAGGCACTCAGCCAGCCGAGTCTTCCCTGCTGCCCCCCAGGGTCTGCAGCTGGAGCCAGGAGCCAGAGGCAGGACCCAACCCAGCACTCGGGCGGGGAGTGGGCGACTTCACTGCAGGTTCACGTCACGCCAGACTTCCAGACTCCAGACACAAAGGAGGCCCAGCAGCCGACTTCCCTGTTTGTAAGCCGAGGGACAACTGCATGGTGTCTGCTGCTCCTCTGCAATTCTCAACACAGAAGCCGAGCTCACTACTCCACCCTGAAGGGCAGACCCCGCCTCTCGCTCGGACCCACGTCTCCCACCGGAGCCAGCACACGGCATTGGAAAAGACCTGGTTCTTGATGGAAAGAGTGACACGCACCCGGCACCGCGGCTCACTAGGCTAATCCTCCACTTACAGTGCTGGTACCCCAGGTTCTAGTCCAGAGTCAGGGCGCCGGGTTCTGTCCCAGTCGCTCCTCTTCCAGCCCAGCTCTCTGCTGTGGCCCAGGAGGGCAGTGGAGGATGGCCCAAGTGCTTGGGCCCTGCACCCCATGGGAGGCCAGGAGGAAGCACCTGGCTCTTGGCTTCGGATCAGCGCAGCACTGGCCGTAGCAGCCATTTGGGGGGTGAACCAACAGGAGGAAGACCTTTCTCTCTGTTTATCTCTAACTCTGCCTGTCCAAAAAAAAAAAAAAAGAAAGAAAGAAAGAAAAGAAAGAAAAGAAAAGAAAAGAAAAGAGAAGAGAAGAGAAGAGAAAAGAAAAGAAAAGAGAAAAGAAAAGAAAAGAGAAAAGAAAAGAAAAGAGAAAAGAAAAGAAAAGAGTGACACGAAACCAGACAAAGTGCTCCAGGGTTAAGGTCGAGAGTTCTCAGTCTCATCCCCAAGCAGGAAGCCAGTGCGAGCCACAGCCAGAACTGTAGTCTGCACACTGGGTGCAGTCCCGAGGCAGGAGGCTGCAAGGCCAGCCGTCTACACTGGCACTCCAGCTTCAACCCGGCCCTAGAGCTCCGTGGATGCCAGCCCACGTGCTGGTGTGCTCTTTCAAAGGAATGACTCAGTGGCATCTACTGTATTCTCCGTGTCATGTGACCCAATCCCAAAACAGTTCCATCCCCAAAGAAAACTCTGGCTCCATAAAGCAGTCACTCCCTCTTCCCTCTCGACCTCTGGCAGCCACACAGCCACTTTGTCTCGGGATTGTGTACTCGGGACACGGCGTCTAAGTGGAACCCGCGGCACTTCTGTGGAGTGCAGCAGGTCAAGCTGCGGTTGCGAGGCCGGCACCCCCCATCAGGGTGCTGGGCTGAGCCCCAGCTGCTGCGCCTCCCACCCAGCTCCCAGGAAAGCAGTGCAGAACGGCTCAGGCTCGGTTACTCGGGCCCCTCCACCCACCTGGACGACTTCCCACCCACGCCCCCTTTGTCTCTCTCTCTCCCTCTGATGTGCTGCCTTTCAAATCAATCTTTTTTTGAAAAAAAAAAAAAGGTTATAAATAGAATCCACAACATCTGCCCTCCTGGGCCTGGCCTCCCTGGGGAGCACGAGGTTTCCTGAGTCTGTCCAGGGTTGGTGCACAGATCAGAATGGTGCTCCTTCCCAGGGGTGAGCATGAAGCCACGGCTCAGTGATGCACACATCCTCTGTGTGCTCACCAGTGCAGATAGGCCCTGGACTGGTGCTGTGAGCAGGGTGTGTGTGTGTGGCCCAAGTGATGCACATACTGTCTGTGTGCACACCAGGGCATGGATCCACCCTGGGAATAGTGCTGTGAGCATGGTATACATGTGTGTCAGGCATGTATGGATATGCCCTGGGAGTGGTGCTGTGGGCACAGAATGTATGTGTCAGGCATACATGATGTAAGCATCATCGTGTGCTCACTAGAGCACAGGTATGCCCTGGGAGTGGTGCTGTGGGCACAGTATGTATGTGTCAGGCATACATGATGTAAGCATCATCGCGTGCTCACTAGAGCACGGGTATGCCCTGGGAGTGGTGCTGTGGGTACGGTATGCACGTGTCAGGCTCACGTGATGGGGTCCTTGGCATGGATCCAGTCATCCTGTGTGTGTACCTCGGGTGGAATGGGGTAACTTGTGAGGAGTCACATGAGTGGCAGAGGCCGTATCCCTGTGGACCACAGGTGGACCATTCGACTGTCCCACTCGGGGTTGCTTCCTGATGTGAATGCAGCCCCAGCTTTTTCTCCTGCTTTCTATGAAGGTTTGGTTAAAAATGCCCCAGACCAGGTGAGGTCCCTCCTGTCCACTTCCCTGACCTGATGCCAGCTCACAGAGAAATGAGAGGGGGATGGCGCCTCCGCCTCTCAGCTCTCTGGAGGACTCATACCTGCTGTGCAGGCGGGGGCGGGGATGGGCAGACCTGGGTGTGGGCGTGAGCATGAGGTCACCCGTGCCATCCAGGACGCTTGGTTTAATCCCCAGACCGCATGTAGGGCCCAAGTGGTGGTCCCCGCCGCAAACCCCGGTGAGCGATTTGAGCACAGGGTAACAGGGTGTGTGCATGGCCACTGGCATGTGCATGCATGCACCCTGAGGGTGGGACACTGCCAACCGGAGTCGCAGAGATTTGCTGTCTAGGCATCAGATGAAGGGGTCTGAGGGAGGTCACAGCCACTCTGCACTACAAAGCCCATGACGCACCTCACATCCCTATCATGAGCGTGATCCACCAGGGACACGGGGCACGTCACCCCTGTAACAGAGGAGCTGTCCCTCCCACCAGGGACACGGTGCAAGTCACCCCTGTAACAGAGGAGCTGTCCCACCAGGGACACGGCGCACATCACCCCTGTAACAGAGGAGCTGTCCCACCAGGGACACC
>CM027393.1:116803381-116824899 GCA_015711505.1 Sylvilagus bachmani | reverse complement strand
GACCTTCAGGGACGGGACGAGTCCTAGAATCCGTCTCTGCGGGAGACCACTGACCTTCAGGGACGGGACGAGTCCTAGAATCCGTCTGCGGGGGACCACTGGCCTTCGGGGACGGGACGAGTCCTAGAATCTGTCTCTGCGGGGGACCACTGACCTTCAGCCGTGCTTCTCCTGCACACGTTTCTGCCATGGCAGTGCCATCCTCCATGAGGCCTTCCCAGGGGAGGCGTGCGCCATGCCCTCTGACCTCCAGAATGTGAGCGGGAATGTGTCTTTCACTACGTCCCAGCCCACGCCTTCCGTTTCAGCTGTTGTTCACATGGTCCCCGCGTGCCTGTCCATTGGGCACCGTCTGACCCTCGTCTAGTCCTGGCACTCATTAGGGAGGTGTGGGGCTAACCTCGTAGCCTGAAGCACAGGGCCAGGTCTCACCTCACCCTCATCACTAGGGACAAAGGTGTCCAGTGCAGAGCCCTGGGGTGGGGCTGCCAGGGACTGATATCAGCCCCATGTGAGGGAGTTCAGCTTCCAAGGAGGTTCCTGAGTGGAAACCCAGGCAGGTGTGCAAGGACCCCAATTCCAAAGAGCTAAGGGGGTAGTGGGTGGGGAGAAACAGCTATAACAGAGCCCCTGCCCCGGCAGGCCTGGCTCTAGTGCCAATCCACTCCTCGACACGCCCACTGCGAACCCGGGAAGATGATAACCCTGTGGGGGGCATGAAGGGGTCCCATGTGCATGGAGAGTCCTCACCTACCAGGCAGGATCCCAACAGAGCCCCGGGGGTCGGCCAGCTCCCTGCCCATGGCACCGAGAATGCTCACGGCAGCCTGGGCAGAGGTGCTTTTCCACCAGCTTGCCAGCAAGGACTCAGGCACAGAGAGCCCAAGGCAGTGGCCGAGGTCACGTGGTGGATGGACCCACTGGACCCAGAACTCTCACTTGGGTCCACTGGCTCCATGCACGTCCAGGGCGCCTGCCACCATTCAAGAGAAGTCTGCTCGGCCGAGAATCCCACAAGCCACCAGCAACTGGGAGACTTCCACACGAGCACTGCCCCGTGCGGGGACTGCACGCATTGTCTCTGGCCACGCGAGGCTGGGGTGGCCGCTGGCGTGTCCAAATCCAGCAGAGGCAGTGCAGAAGGAAAAGGAGTGCACCCCCGCAAACACCTAAGCAGCAGCCTGTTCTGCCCCGCGCAGCTAAGGCGGCCATCGTCATGGCTTCATCCATGCCCGAGACAGCCAGCCCAGCGCCCGCAGACACAGCCGACTCGGCACCGTGTGCCCCAGACGTAGCAGCCCCCTTCTCCCACGGCCCTCAGCGCCGACCTGCGTTCTGGCCGGTGGTAGGAGGAGCACATGCAGACACCGGGCAAGGAGGCAGCTGCCCCGCGGGAACCCTGAGACCAATGCCCGGGTTGGGGGCCACTGCCAGCCTCCTCCACCAAGCTTGAGTGTTGGCAGATGTCATCCCTGGTCGTGTTCCTGGTGGTGGCTGAGGGCTTTTGCTGCCACGGAAGAGCACAGTCACAGTGGGGGGCAGGGTGGGAGGTCGCCGCCTGCTCTCCTACTCTGCAGAGTAACGGCTCGGAGAGCCCTGGTTCTGGGGCGCTACTTTCAGCAGAGAATGGCCTCGTGCAGATCACAATGAGAGCTGCTTTGAATAGACCTTTAAATTGGAAACCAAAAATACAAAGCCATAAATCTAATTATGCACCCCCAGCCCCACGGTTTAATGCGAGAAGCACTAACATGCAAACAATGCAAAACATCAGTGGAAATGACGTCTAGTGGGGATAGAGAACATATCAAATAAAAGAATGCATTTAATAGGCTAATATCACACATTAAGCTTAACAAACAGAAACCTGATCTGAAGTCTGGGCTGAACACATCCATTTGTCTAATTCTCCTGCTTTAAAAATTAAGTGTTATTTAAATGTCTCTGAATGCTGCAATTGTTCCTCCCCTAAGACGTGAAAGGATCAGCGGCATTTCATGATTTTGAAGGTAAAATAAAAAGCAGCCCAAGGAGACCTCAGCCGTACCATCTGCTCTGCTGAGGGATGCGAGCAGGTACCACAGCGCCCCCGTCCCGATGTTCTGACGCCACACACTGGCAGTCTCAGGAACCTGTCCCCTGAGGACCCCCAGGGCACTGGGCTCCTCCCCCACTGACAAGAAGCCCAGCATGGTGGGTGCCCTGACTCCAGCAACAGCTGGGCACCACCACCGCCCCCCAAAGGTGGTGGGGAGAAGATGCCTTCAGCGTGTTTGCAAGGTGCACCTCGTAAAGACAAGCTGGGGGGCCGGCAGCGGGGCGCAGCGGGTTAGGATGCCGCCTTCGATGACGGCACCCTTGTGAACACTGGTTCGAGTCCCAGCTGCTCCACTTCTGACCCAGCCCCCTGCTAATGCACCTGGGAAAGCAGCAGAGGGCGGCCCAAGTGCTTGGGTCCCTGCCACTCACATGGGGGCCGTGGATGCAGTTCTAGGCTTCTGGCTTCAGCCCCAGCTGTAACTCTGCTTTTCAAGCAATGAATACATATTTTTTTAAAGAAAAAAACAAATTGCTCTTCCTACAGGCCTGGGGACATAACTTATACCTCCTCAGCTCAATGAAAAGCGTGGTTCTGAAATAATGCATCTGAAAGGCATTTATAAATATTGCCTGGTGACAAGTTTCCAGATCGGAGAGGACAATGAGTTGGCCAAAGGTCCCACAGCAGCGGCCAGCATGCTGGACCCAGGAAGTGTGGTCCTCCCGCGTTCCACAACTGTGTGATCGGCAGGCGTAGGAAGCACGGGTGCTCTGAGCCGGGCCCCACAAGGACACGGACGCAGCTCGCGGCAGCCCAGCTATTCACTCGCCATCAGGAGACGGACGGCTGGACCCTTGTCCTTGCACAAGTGAGACCGCGCTGCCGACAGAGTTCTCACTTCCATTAGTTATCAGTGCAGATGTTTGCTTCTTTTGTAACAAACGCAAGAAAAGAAATTGACTTTTGAAGCACACTTCTCAATACAATGCAGAGAGAAAGGAAGACAGAGTACCCACACTAGGTTGAGACCAGGAGCACTTCTGTATTGTAAAGGTCCATGGTTTCAAAAATGAGAAATAGGAAAAATGGTAACATTTATCAAATTAATACCAAAACCATCACAGGAGCAGAGTGTATAAAAACAGAGACTCCCACGCCCCACACTGCAGCCAATAAAGGGGCCTTGCTCAAGGGAGAACCCGCAGGCCCTCCCTGCCTGCAGTTCTTCCTCACACACCAGGAGCTGCCTGCCCAAGACCCCTCACGGTGCTGCCTCCCACCCTCTGAAAGTGAGAACGCGAGAGGCGTCACAGCTTCACAACCAGATCTGTAACTCACAGCTTTAGGCGACACCTCTGCACCCAGATAGATGGCTTCACTTGGAATATCATCCAGTTAAAGAAGAAATAGAGCCAGCTTGACAGGACGGCCCCAGACTACAGGGGAAACACTCCCCGACTCATTGTAGGGGTTCATAATCATGCTGGTACTGAACCCAACAAAGACAAGAAAACCGCTGATCAGCGCAGCTCCTGGACATACATGGAAAACCCTCACCATCAGTGGAAAACCAAACTCAGAAACGCACAGAAAGTAACATACTGCGACCAAAGGCAATTCACTCAGGGCCCGCAAAGCTGGCTCATGGCCGGTGCCGCAGCTCACTAGGCTAATCCTCCACCTGCGGCGCCGGCACCCCGGGTTCTAGTCCCAGTTGGGGCGCCGGATTCTGTCCTGGTTGCCCCTCTTCCAGGCCAGCTCTCTGCTGTGGCCTGGGAGTGCAGTGGAAGATGGCCCAAGTGCTTGGGCCCTGCACCCGTATGGAGACCAGGAAGAAGCACCTGGCTCCTGGCTTCAGATTGGCACAGTGCGCTGGCCCTTTCAGCCATTTGGGGGGTGAACCAACAGAAGGAAGACCTTTCTCTCTGTCTCTAACTCTGCCTGTAAAAAAAAATGTTAAAAACAAAAAGCTGGCTCAACACTCAAAAATCAGTCGGCAGAACCCATCTGAGCCACAGGCTTTAGGAAATAAACCGCAAGCACATACCAACTGGTGCAAAGTCCCTACAAAACCCAGTGCCCACGTACGATGAAGACTGAACTGCATGGGGGGACACCCCAACACTCTCAAAGGAGCCCCTGCAGAACAGCCTACAGCCGGCAGCGGTGGTCCTCAATGACGAGACCAGGGGTTTCTCTCCAAGACCGTCTGTTCTCACCTCTTGCTCAGTCTGGTGCTGGACGCTGCAGCCACTGCACCACGGCAAAGACACCACACTGAGACAAGGGAGAGGAAGGCTGACAAGACTTCCCCTATAGAACTAACAGGTGAGATCAGCAAGGCTGCAGGATGTCAGATAACTACACAAGAGTCCAGTTTATTTCTCTAAACGACAGCAAAAAGCCTGGAAACACAAACCAGAAATTCTACAGCGCCTACAGCTGCTCCACAGAAACCAACACGTTCAGAATCTGCGTGCTAAAAGCACAGACTGAGGGGGAAGAGGAGGAGAGGGCAGTGGGAGGAGGGGCAGGGGGCCAGGGGAGAGCCAGGGCGCAGGGCTCACCCCAGCGATGCAAAACAGAGAAGCAGAGCAGAGCCCGACAAGACCCTGTCAAGGACACTGAGCGCCTTCCCACCTGCAGCTGCAGGAGAAGCGAAGCAGTGCTCTAGTCAGGCCCCGCCCGAGCCTGCCACTACAATCTGGACAGGAATCGAGCAGGGGCCAGAGAACGCAGGACGCTGTCCTCAGCAGGCCCCCAGGGTGACCAGCTACCGAAAGAGCTCAGTGCACAAATGCGCACCTGGGCTGAACCCCTGCCCCACCCACTGGTCTCTCCTCAGCCCCTTGCACAGGGGACAGCGTGCCGGCTGCCCCACTGACATCAGGAGGGCAGGGGGCTGCCGGAGGAGAACACAGGCTTAGAAAGCAGAGGCCCTGGGTTCACACCACAGCTCGCCAAGGCTGCGGGGAGTACCTAGGAGCACAGGAGAGGGGGCAGCCCCCAGAGCAAACAGGGTGGGAGACAGGGCCAGAGCCACTACTGCCTCAGGTCAGTCTCACGACTGCTCTGCACAGTGGGGTCGGCCGCCATCCCCAGGGCAAGAACCACACCCTCCAGCAGTGTGGTCACCAGTCCCAGCCCCAAGCCTGGCTCAGAGCTCGCTGTGAGCTGTGCGGCGCCCGAGGCATGGGAGGCTGTGCATCACGTCCTCTGGGTTGACCGGCATCAGCTCTTAGCTCTCCAGGCAGCAGCCTGGCGCCCCAGTGCCTGGCTGAGCCACCCAGGGGGCCTCCCACCTGCTCAGCACAGCCCCCAGCTCATCTTCTCCCACTCTGCTCACTGCAGCCACTTCTCCCACAGCTGCCAACCCCAGCACCAGCTGGAGGAGCCCGAGGCCCTGTGGAAGGGCTGACAATGGGACTTGCACCATGGCTGCATGCCACAGGACACTGTTGACACCTGAAGGGCCACGTGGTGGCTGCCTCTGGCCCCAGCCTGCAGTGTTGGCCTGACCCCGGGGCCTCCCCGGGTGCCAAGAGTGAGCTCAGACAGAACAGCCCTCAGCCCTGGCCCTGCCTCTTTCGAAAGCACAGTGAGGCCTTCTGCATACACAGCTTGGACCCAACCACCTTCTTGCCACTGTTTTCCCGAGGGTCAGCTAAGAGTGTGGGGGCCACCGCCAAGGTCATTGGCAGATACTCCACCAGGGCTGACAGCCTCGCCCCTGCAAGCCTGAACCCCTGTAGCCTTGATGTCCTGCACTTGGGCAGGCTCTGCTCAGGACGAGGACCACTGGCCACCCATCCCATGCCCAGAGCCTGGCGCCCAGTGACATGGACGAGGTCCACACCCGCACAGCCCCACAGAAACCTCTGTTCTCTCATCAGAGGATGACACAGGGGCTGCTGCCTGCCACATGGCTCAGCCCATGAACGCCTTTCCAGAGACGTGCTTAGGGATGGCCTATGGCGGGGGGGGGGGGGGGGGCGGCAGGAGGACCCTTGAGCAGAAGCCAATGGGGTGTGCAGGGCAGGAGGAGGAAGCGAGCCCCCACGGCAGGGGACATTCCTGGTCCTGCTGGGTGCATCCCCGTGCAGCCCCCAGTGGCTTCCAGGGAGCTGGGCTGGGCCAGAACTGCACAGGACCTGAGAGGGGGCGGCCACAGCAAGGGCTCTGCTGACCTGGGGGCCCTTCCAGGGGCTCCCTGCTGTGCAGGAGTGCACGGCGTCCATACCAGAGGGCTGAGCAAGCAGCACTGGAGTTGAGACACAGGATGCTGACACGAGGAGATGGAGGGAGGCCCCACCAGGGGAGGCCCCAGCCACCCTCTGAGCCCCTCCCTCGCTGGCGCAGCCCCCAGTCCTCCCAGGACCAGGGTTCCTTGTCAGTGAGAAAGGTGGGTCCAAGCCGAGTCACAGGGCACACAGCGAAGACCAGATGCACGAGACCCCAGGACTGTCTGCTCGGCCGGATCTGCAGCCGCCTCTGCCTCCTCTGTCACGCGCCACGCTCACAGGAGAACCGCAAAATTAAAAGAGATCTCATGGCTGCAGGAGACAGCATAATTATAAGGGTCAGCTTGATAAGACGTATAATCTCCAGAAACCTGCAGCTCTGCCTGATCAAATATTTATATCTGTCACCGCTGGACACCCAGAGCGCACCATGCAAGCAACTCTGCAACCTCAACTTTCCTGCACACACGGAGCCGGCGCCTGCCCCGCCGCATGCACGCTCATGCTAAGTACTACCAACAGTGACTTCCATACCAGACCTGACATCTACAGATCTAAGCAGCATTGTTCTCTTCAGTTAAATTTCACTGAAAGGAATCAAACGGAAACAAGCTGATCTCTGCCCTTCCAGCTGCTCCCTGGCCTGGGACCCACTCAGGAAAACCAGTGAGACCGCAGCAACAAATAGGAAGGGACAGCTCCGCGACTCCCGGGCTCCGCGACTCCCCAGGCTCTGCGACTCCCCAGGCTCTGCGATTCCCCAGGCTGACTTCCACAAGTGGATTTTGCCCGGCTGTCCCTCTGGGGACACGGCTGTACAAACTGCCTGGCCCGCGCAAAATCCAGCACTCAGAGACAGTGGCTCCTTGGAGATGTTCTCGGCACAGCGAGTGCTCTGGCAACACAGACAAGCAGGCCTCTGGACGGCGAGACCCCTCGCCTGCGGCTGGTGAGGGCCCAGCAGGCCCAGCCCCCTCTCACAGTTCTGACTGCAGCCCTCAGCACCTCCCTTCCTGCCCCTCATAACCAGCATTCCCATGGCAGCTTGTAAAATCATTTCACACATCAGACGCTCCTCATCTACAGCACAGACGCAGAACTGAAAGCTGCCGGCTGCACCGACACCAGGCAGGGGATTGGACTGAAGAAACAACTCCAGGACGGGCACCGGAGTCGCCAGTCAGCTGGAATGCCAGGGCTCAAACACCAGCTCTTCGTCCAGCTCTAGCCGATCCCAGCTGCCTGCTCACGCGTGCCGACAGGCCTCAGGGATGCCCAAGCAGCGGGGTCCCTGCCACTCACGTGGAAGACATGGACTGAGTGCCCAGCTCCCAGGCATTTGGGTAGTGATCTAGAGACTGGGCGCTCACTTGTGCTCTCTACCTCTCAAATAAACAAAATTAAGGATTCTGCACCTTATCTAAAAATAAAGCAAAAGAAGAATCAGCAATAAAAATTAAAAGCTTATGTATTGGATGTTTTCTTCAGTTGATTTCTTTGGTTTTAAAGATTTATTTATTTATTATTTGAAAGGCAGAGTGACAGAGAGAGGAGGAGGGGAGAGATGACAGAGTAATTTCCCATCCACTGGTTCACTCCCCAAATGTCCACAATAGCTGGGGCTGGGCAAGGCTGAAGCCAGGAGCCCAGAACTCCATGCAGAACTCCCACCTGCGTGGCAGAGGCCAAGCCCAGCCCAAGCCCATCTGCTGCTTTCTTAGGCACATTAGCAGGAAGCTGGATCAGAAGTGGAACAGCTGGGACTCTAATCAATGCTCTGATATGGATCACAAGGCATGGCTTAACCGGCTGCACCTCAATGCTGGCCCAGCCAATTTCTAATTTTGTTGCACTTAGGCTGCCATTTGATGCCAACCTTTCTCCTAAACGTGACGTGAGAAAATGCAGAAGCATTTGCAGATGCTGGACTCACATGCAGCCTACGAGCACGGGGGCTGGGACAGAATCAGCCATGCTGTTCTCCAAAGACACGGGCTGGGAACTCAGACATGGCCGCTTCGTGCTGGGCACTCCCAGCGTGCCTATACCCGCAGCTCCAGGGCTCAGCCTGACCTTCCCCGGGTCCACACAGGCACGGCACACTTTCCCCCCAGAGCTCGCCTGGCTGTCCAGTGCGCCTCCCTCACTGCCATGGCCGAGGTCCCCACACCACTGGGTTGCAAAAGCAGAGCCAGGACAGCCACACCTGAGCCAGCAGACAACGTCCCTCCCCCAAACGCTCTGCTCTTCGTCTGAACGCAGCACTCGCCTTGCGGCATCCCCACGTGGCTTCTGCCTGACCAGAGGTGCTTACTGGTCCCCATGAATGACAGCACAGGAGCAAGCCCGTCCCTCCAGCAGGGGAGCGACTTGACCTGTCCAGTCCTCGAGGTCAGAACTGGCTCCACCAATCTGCACCAGGAGCATCTGGGTGGGCCCAGCCAGCCACTGGGCCCCCACACGCGAGACCCCAGCAGGCACTGGGTCCCTGGGTCCCCTCCACTGCCCTTTCTAAGTCCAGACAGAAATGTCCAGAGGAGGACAGGAGGACATTGGAGGAGAGCCTTGGCACCAAGGCAGGACGGACAAGCCAGCTGCAGCCACGTGTCCTCAGCGGCAGGCACCGGTAGAGACAGTTCTGAGGAACGTGGCCTGTCCGCGCTGTGAACCTCAGAGCTGGGGTGCCTACGGCCTATCATACAGGAGCCCTTTGGGGCTGCCGCCAGTGGCCAGTGACTGCAGCACACTGAGTGACCGTCCAGTCTTCTCCTAGGTGGCGGGTGCTCGCCAGTATCACGACAGGGAGCACAGGCCGGGAACAGGGCCAGACAGAGCTGTGCACTCTGCATCTGCACACACGGGGTGGGCGGTGAGCGTCCCCACAGGCAGGCAGGCGACACAGCACCACAGCACCGCAGCAACTCTGACGTCACCTGGCGGCACCACTGCTGTGCAGGTGGCTCCTCCCCCACAGCGGCATCATCACGTGGCCCCTGATTGCATCAACCATCACTTTTAATGTTTTAGAAGATGTATTGATTTATTTGAGAAGCGGAGTTACAGAAAGAGAGGGAGACAGAGAGAGAGCGCGTTCATCCTTGGGTTTACTCCTCAGACGGCCACAACAGCCAGCACTGGGCCAGGCTGAGGCCAGGAGCTTCTTCCGGGTCTCCCACGTGGGTGCAGGGGCCCAAGTCCTTGAGCTGTCTTCTGCTGCTTTTCCCAGTATTAGCAGGGCTGGGTAGGAAGTGGAGCAGCCAGCACATGACCTGGTGCCCATACGGGATGCTGGGGTCACAGGCAACAGCTTAATCCACTATGCCACGATGCCAGTCCCTTTTGTTTTGCGAAGATCTGCAGTCACTTCTGCTAGCAAAAGCAACCAGCACAGCTCCTGCCCTGAACGGTGCGGCGGCAGAGGGCTCTGATCTGTGATCTGTGTGCGTAGGAATTCCTGTTCTCGTCACTGGATCCCGTGTGTGACAGGATAAAGCAGTTCTTAAGTGAAAATTTGGTAATAGGGTCTCTAAAGTCATTCTGAGTCATCGTAGAGTGAGTGAATTCACAATTATAAAATTACTTCTGTAATGCCGACTGCACGTGGAGCAGATGATCGCTCTGCCAAAATGAAGCCTGTTAAATGCAACATCATGGCAATTCTGTCATCCCATCCAAGCTGGGATAAATTGCCACGGCATCCCGGGGAAGCCATCAGCTCTCTTCCTGCTCCACTGCCGCTGTCTTCTCTCCTTCATCCCAAAGAAACACTGTAAAGTGTCGCTAACGAAACATCCCAGCGGATCCGAAGAGTCCTGCTTCTGGATGCGGGACGGACTGGAGCAGGCAGCACGCAAAGTGGCCTGGCCGTGGCCGTGGCTGCCCCGCCCCGTGGGCTCCCGCCAGGCACAGAAGCTTCAGCACGACCCCAGGGCCCATCCGATGAGCCACGCGGTTCCCAGGTTCCCACCCCTAGTCACCGTCAACACTGTCACTCACCTTCACAGGCCCCACCCCACACAGTCCTGTGGCCACAGGGCCCACACTTCCAGCTTTTGAAGGATTTACATTTGCTCTTTTGGGAAGTAACAGGGAGCAGTGTTGGGTGCTGGGTTGGGCCCCCGCGCTGCCTGACCAGCTGTGTGATCAGGGAGCTCCATGTATCAAGCAGAAGTGACCGCAGACCCCTGCCGCGGCCACCACACACAGCAGTTGGGTACACGGAAGAAAGCATCCTGTGCCGCATCAGGCTGACGGACAAGCACTTCCGGCTTCGGCTGCTGTCGGCAACGTCTCCCGCCCGGCACCATTGCCGTCACACCCAGAGGTTCCGATGAGTCAGGAAAGCCGACGTGAGTGATTTCTAGATATACAATGCTGATGGAACTTAAACACAGACATGACTGAACCCTGCCAAAATGTTTTCAAAAAACATCTGTAGGTTTTCTATGTAATTTTTTTCAGATCTCAAGCATGGATTCAGGTAGCGTTACCGGCCCCAGTACCGAGACTGGAGCACCTGTCCCACACCACCAACGGCCAGAGCAACCCTAGCCACCATCCACGCAGGGGGGAGGCCACGGCCCAGCTCCGTCACAGATCCCTGTCCTTGTCCTCGGCCCTCATGCCACAAAGGCTCCTGCCCACACCTTTCCGCAGCACACAGCCGTCAGCAGTCCCTGCACGCCGGGGCCCAGGGTGCCTGCCTTCTTATCACGCACAGCCAGGCCGGGTCTGGTCTCCTTAAGTTCCACCTCCCTGGCTCCACACACTCCTGGGCGGCCTCTGCTCTCTTCACCTCCACCACTTCTCTCTTATCGATTATGTTCCTCTCAATGCAATCAACCACCTCACATACAGTCTCTCTTCTAGCTGGAGAGACAGCCTTCAAAAAAAACTAAAAGCCTGGTACATCATCATTCTCCAGAATCTTCTCCATCTGATACTTAGTATACAAACCCTAAGACCCATCCCATGCTACATTCACACAGTATCTAATGCCCTACGTAAACTTTCAAATATTAAATATAAGCCCTTCCATAATAAAAGTCTTTCTCCTCCTGCCGATGCCGCTGGCAAGCTCGTGGTTGTGGGACTGACCCTCCCCCTCCCTGATCGCCGTAAGTGCCGTTTGCAGTGGTCCAAGTGGAATTTCATATCATGCAGCACTGGACGGTCCAGTGAGCCGGATTAATTGGCTGCTGACATACTGACACTGATAGACACCCATTACCTTATAATGGACACTAATGCACAAAGAAGCACCACAGTAAATGGGCCCTTCAGCTCCTACTGGTAGCCGAGTATATTAAGTGCGAGTCAGTGGCGTCCAAGAGAAACGCCCAGGGTTTTGGCGTTAACTCTTTATATAGGCGTCCACCCAACATGCACCCACCATGGCCCCAGGGCCACGGCAGGCTATTCTGTCCCCACTGTAGTCAAGTGGCAGGGAGCCCCACCTGCCCACACATGTGCCCTCCTGTGAAGTGGCACACAGGTGCCAGCGACCTTTCACCTGAGCAGAGCCATGGAGGTTCCCCAGAGCCAGGAACCACTTCCAGAGCAGACAGCTGTCACAGTGCATCCCAGAGGGGCACCCTCTGGTGATGCAGAACACAGCCCCACACCACAGCCTCCTCACTCTGAGACAGGCAGGGAGGGCCCAGACACAGCATAGTGTCACCCTGCCAGTGTGTGCGGGAGAGACTGGGTGAGTGTGTCAGTGAGTGGGGAGACTGTGTGGGTGTGTGTGAGAGAGAGACTGGGCAAGTGTGTGAGTGTGTGGGGAGACTGGGCGAGTGTGTGAGTGGAGAGACTGGGTGAGTGTGTGTGAGTGCAGAGACTAAGTGAGTGAGTGTGTGGGGAGACTATGTGAGTGTGTGGGGAGACTGTGTGGGTGTGTGTGAGTGGGAGAGACTGGGCAAGTTGTGTGTGTGTAGGAAACTGGGTGAGTGCGTGAGTGGAGAGATTGGGTATGTGTGAAGGAGACTGAGTGGGTATGTGAGTGAGTGGAGCAACTGGTGAGTGTGAGTGGGTGGGGTGTGTAAGTGGTCTGAGTGTGCACAAAGGTGTGTGAGTAGGTGAAGGTATAAATGTGTGTGAGTGAATGTGACTGTGTAAGAGGCATGAGTGTGGTGCGGGTGTTGTGTGTAGGTGACTTTGTGTAAGTGGTATGTGATGAGAATGTGTGTATTGTGTATGTCAGTGAGTGTGTATAAGTGATGTGTGATAACAGTGTATATGAGTGTGCGCATGAGTGCGAGTGTGTGGTGGATGTGTATATGTGGAGTGTGATGACTATGTATGAGTGTCAGTGCATGAGAGCGCATAAGTGGTGTGAGTGTGAGAGCAGGTGTGTTGTGGGTGTGACTGCATGGGTGAGTGTGTATAAGGGATGTGTGAGTGTGTGATAGTGTGTAAGCATGTGTATACACACACGAGTGTGTATGAATGTCAGTGTGTGAGAGCAGGTGTGTTGTAGAGGTGTGACTGCATGGGTGAGTGTGTATAAGGGATGTGTGTGTGATGGCAGTGTGTATGTGCATACGCACACGAGTGTGTGAGCGGTGTGAGTGTGAGAGCAGGTATGTTGGGGTGTGACTGCATGGGTGAGTGTGTACAAGGGATGTGTGAGTGTGTGATAGTAAGCATGTGCATACAGAGTGTGTGAGTGGTGTAAGTGTGAGAGCAGGTGTGTTGGGGTGTGACTGCATGGGTGAGTGTGTACAAGGGATGTGTGAGTGTGATGACAGTGTGTAAGCACGTGCATACAAGTGTGTATAAGTGGTGTGAATGTGAGAGCTGGTATCTTGTGGGTGTGTCCTCCTGGCCACGTGGCTCCTAGTGGCCTCCTGTGACAGGTCACACAGGTGGATGCAGGAGCCATCAGAGCAGCAGCCCCTACCCTCAGGGAACCTTGGCTGGGATGGGCTCAGCTGTGGACAGCAAACAGGTGGCTAAGGCGGGAAGCACATGGCAGCTGGCCCGAGTCTGTGTCACAGAAGTTGCTGAGAACTTGCAAGTCTGCCCCCTTGATCTCTCTGGAGCCCTGTCTCCTATCCAGTGGGTCCCTGTTCTCCCAGGCCGGGCCCATCACTACCTCCAGAGATGTGTGTGCATGCATGGGGGCTCGCTGGGGATGTGTCCACCTCAGCCATCTCCACATCTGTGGGAAGTCAAATCTGAGCTCCGGGGACGCCTCCACTTTAACCCCTCAGCAGAGGGGCTGCTCCAGCCACTGCCCCCGGTGTCTGGAAGCCCCCACTGCAGCACTAAGGGGCCCAGAGCCTGCAGTTTAGTCCACGACTCTCAGGCTCTGGCGTCCATACCCATAACCACTGGCCATAAGGTCTCCCAGCTAAATGAGTAAATAGTGCAATTAACAGTAGAAGACACAGGGGCCAGCCCGGGGCACAGAGAATCAAGCCACTGCTTGCCTTTCTGACATGCTGCACAGAACACTGGTTAAGTTCCCACTACATACTTCCAACGCAGCTCCCTGCTAACACACCTGGGGAAGAAGCAGGACATGGCCCAAGTACCTGGGCCCCTATACCCAACTGGGAGACTGGGATGGAGTTTTGGGCTCTAGACTCTGGCCTGGCTCAGCTATTGTAACCATTTGGGTAGAGAACCAGTAAATGGGACATCTGTATGTGTGCATCACTCTGCCATTAGATGATTGATTGATTGATTGGTGGATGGATCCATTGATCTTTAAAACAAAGTGCACCATCTGGAACGTGCCAAGCACTCAGTCATCAGCCCAGACTCACTGGGTCTCTCATGCCCACCCCTGCCCCCTAGGCCACCCTGCCTGGAGCAGGCTTCCCACAGCATCTCTGGCCATGACCAACTGGCCACATGCCCGCCTTCCACCACCTTTCCCCCAGTGGATCCAAGTCCAGCAGTCACTCCTCACCAGTGCAGAAAGTCACCTTCTCATTGGCAAACTGGTTTGGGACCACACTTGGCTGCGACTCAAAACCTTCAATGACAGCATCCCCTGACACAAAGCACTATCTTCCACGACACTTCTGGTGATGAGCCAGAAAAGCTGCTGGGGGCGTCTCGGTTGGCTCATCAGTGTGTGCACACATACACATGTGCATGTGTTTGTGTGTACCTGTGTGTGTGCATGCCCTGGTGTGTGATGTCAAGAGAGAGGGGGCAGGAAAGGGTGGAGACAGAGTTCAGGCTGTGCAGATGGGAAAAGGGGACGCCACTTATGGCAGAAACAGCGCTGTCACTCGTGGGGGACGCTGACCGGCTGTGGCTCATTTCTGCATGCAGACCAAGCACCACCCACGGCTTAACACGTGGCGGGGTTACATCTGATCTGACTCTAGCACCAAACACCAGTCCTC
Organism: Sylvilagus bachmani; assembly: GCA_015711505.1. Taxonomy (NCBI): domain Eukaryota; kingdom Metazoa; phylum Chordata; class Mammalia; order Lagomorpha; family Leporidae; genus Sylvilagus; species Sylvilagus bachmani. The sequence goes on along the minus strand of CM027393.1, from coordinate 116,810,254 downwards.
TGTGCTCCATCCCTAGGTGCTGGCCACCTGCCTGCCCGGCCTGGGAATGTTCAGAAAGACCCTGAGGGGACCCAGGGTGGGAGCAGCCACGGCTCCCGGGGCTCCCAGCTCACTGTGCGGATCCAGGTAGGGAGTGGGGGGGGGCTCCACCGGGGCTCACAGCTCACTGTGCGTGGTGTGGACCTGGCCTTGCTCAGACCCTCATCAGGGAAGTGGAGTGTGGGACAGTGTGAGGGAAGGAAACAGTCTGGGGTGTGAACACAGCACAAGCCCGTGCTGTCTGGCCCCCACTGCCACCTTGCGATGTCTTGTGAGGAAACACTGCAGTCCTGCCAGCTCTGATTCCCTCAGCACCTAACATGAGGGTGATAATATTCACCTACAAAGAATGAGACGTGTACAAGATAGCATATTAGAGAACCTGGAGGGTCACTGTCCCAGCCACCGCGTGCAACTCCAGCCTCCCATAGCAGAGCCCCAGTCCCGGCCACCCCACACCGCACTTCCCATCCAGCTCCCTGCTAACACGCCTGGGAAAGCAGTGAAAGATGGCCCAAGTGCTTGGGTTCTTGCACCCATGTGGGGTGCCCGGATGGAGTCCCGGCTCCTGGCTTTCGTCTGAACCAGCCCTGGGCACTGTAGCCATTTGGGGAGTGAATCAGTGGATGGAAAATCGATCTCCCCCCCACCCCACAGCCCGGCGTCCACCAGGATATCCATGAGAGTTTTCAGTTCCTCTGCAGGATTTGAGGGGCACCTGAACTTGGAGATCTCCCCTGTCTGCTCAGGCAGGGTAGAAAGAAACTGCTGGATATGACAAGAGGGGTGGGGCGGCTGGAGCAGCCGGAAGTGCATTCTGAATGGGCGCCCACCTGCAACCCTGCCCGGACCTCCCATCCCACCTCCCACCCCGGCATGCATGAGCAAGCACTAGCTCTCTGCTGGGTGACGACCCAGGGAAGCCCAGCCTGCGCCTGGCATCTGTATCCTGGTTTGCTAAGCTCATGAAGATCGTCCTTGTTTTGTGTCAAGTACTCTGCGGAGCACCCAGAGGAGCCACAGGCCACACTTGCTTTTAGTAATAACGGAATTACCTTTAGTGCCAAGGTGCCTTCAGGGCCTGAGGCCTGAGCCGCTTCTGCAGGCCTCCCGCGGCCGGCTGGTCCACAGCACCACCTCACCCCAGTAAGCCACCCTTCTTTGTTACGCACATTACGGAGTCTCAGAATCAAACAGAGAGCTTAAACATTAATTTGCCTTTCTATATATTCTAATTTCACAACACCAAGGAAAAACTTGGTGATTGGCGATTGTTATCACATTATTTAAATATAGCATGTATTTACCGATAATACACAGGCATTTTTCTGTTATGTCTGTAATAAATATACTCCCAATCCATGATTCTTTATGATATTTATCTTAGTGATATAAACATTCCTTTGAATAATAATGCTGGTGTAACCTCTCATGACAGTTTGTCTATTAAAAAGGAAATTAAACACACAAAGGTATGGGGAAAATCACTGTAAGGCAATAATGAACTTAGCACACTGCAGAAGGAAAGCGAAATAAGCCTTCCTCACAGCCCACACACCATCCCTTTCCGTTTCTCGAGATCCATCAGCCGTCAGCAGAACTGGCCCGAAGTCTGCATGGAGGCACAGGCACGCCCCATGGACGAGGGGATGCCCGCTGACTGCTCGGTCGGGGCTGGGGTCTGAGCACCTGCGCCCCCGGATGCCCCCCCTTCCTCCCGGCTGCTTGCTCAGAAGCGATCCCAAGCAGCCGGGTTCTGACCCGGTGCCACCAGCCAAGGCTGCGGCCACTGCGCTCCCCACACGGGGAAATCCCTACTTTTGTACTTAGGTTCCGCCTGCACCAGCCTTTCTCTTCAAAACGCCGGGTCTACCTGACAAGGAGCAGTCAGGCGTGGCCACTCAGACTTCAGCCACCGTCAGAGAATTTTAGAGGAGTGGGGAAGTGACAGCACTGACGGGGACCCCAGCTCCGGTGACGCCGCCCGGCGTGTATGTTGCTTCTCCTTTGTTGTTTACTTAGTTCTGGCAGCCATTCCACTCATGCCAAACACACACGGTCACAGTAACCTCCTCAAGGGAGGAAGAATAGTTGTCACTGGGAGGGAAAACCGTCTGTCCTCCGAGTACCGTTTTCCCATCTTTCTATGAATGTTTTAAAAACGCGCTTGCCCAACCAGCCAAAGCCACACCTCCTCCAGGACTGCACTCGCCCTCTGCCAGATGAAATCAGCAACGCAGGGGACTCAGCACCGTGGGAGGCTCGCGCGTGCCAGCGCAGGTCCACTGTGCATGGCAGCTATCAGCAAAAGTCATCATTTTCAAAGCTCTCCTGGTCATGCCTTTAAAATCAGCAGCCAGGGAACCACCAGGGTAATGGCCCCAAGGCCCTGGCATTTCACCATCAGAACCAGGGGGCGCAGCCCTGGCTCCACCCCCTCACCAGCTCCGCCAGCACCTTGCTTAGCCGTGCGTTTGCTTAGCTCGGCCTGTGGGAGGCTGCTCTGTGAGCAGTGGAGCCGGGTGACATCTTCCCCAGGTGTCCCCCGGGAGGGCCCCCCAGCACAGCCCAGCAGGGAGTGGCCTCTCTGGGAGCTGGAATTGGGAACGCATGGCTCAGGGGCTCAGGGGTGCAAGCTCTGCAGGAGGAAGGGGTGGCTCACAGCAGGGGTCTTCCCAGCCCCCCCCGCCCCCCCAGTCAACAGCTGCTTCACCTTCTAGAAGCAGCGCTGTGGAGACACCGGGACAGCCAGAACTCGCTCCCCGTGAGGCAGAGAGCTCAGCACACCTGCTTGTTTGCTGATGGTTTCTGCTTTCTTTTGTAGCTCTAGGTGTCACAGGGAATTAACCTCACAAGGCGTGTGATGCACTGTGGACCAGCAGGTAAAGAAATAAGGGCAAATCACGCTCACGTGCGAGAAAGCTGAGCTCACGCACGGGCACTTCAAAAGTTCGTGGACAACAGAATCAAACTTTACTCTGCTGCACAAACTTCTGAGCCTTGGTTTTCCGCCCACGATGGGCGTCCTCCACAGCTCTCTGAGGGCCCCTCCCAGGAAGACAGGGTGGGAACCCTCGGTGCTGCCTGCTGGGAGTCTTCCTCCTTCCTCCCTGACTTCCGTCCCTCTGCCCTCTGAGGGGAGCTCCATCCTGCCCGTTGGTGCCAGCTGCTCACACTGCCCGACACAGGACCGGCCCCGACCCTGGGTCTCCAGACCCTTTGTGCTCACTGTAGTCTCGGAGACCTCACTGCCCGCGCCTGGCTTCCCCTCCTGGCAGCCGGACCCCAGACGTGGCACTCACAGGCAGTCCTGTCTGGCTACCTCACCTCACCCCAGCTCAAAGTAAAGCAGGCTGGACCCCAGGCCTCGTTCAAGGCTGTTTGTCCATTCACTTCCCTGAGACACCTGGCAGTTAGCCTCGTTTCTCAGCTGGTGATAACTTCAGAGTTGGATTGGTGCACAGGCCTGCGTGCCTCCCTCTCCGAACCCCCACATGTGCAGTTAACTTCCAAATGTAATCCCCAACCTGGGAAGCCAAGCGTCACAAACGAGCAATGGCCTCGGATTCCCCTCACAGGGACAGGAAGACCTGCCCTGCCCTGTGTCCTGCAACTGTTCCATGACGGTCACTTTGGAGGGAAGTCACCATTGGCTCTCACAGGGGCAGAGACAGGCCACAAGGCCGAGGCCACCTCACACAGCGTCCTGCAGGCGGAGCTGCTGGAATGGGCTCCCAACCCACAGACACGGAGAGGCCCACAGCACTGGGCCCAGAGGACATGCAGGCGGGGACATGCACCCTGCCCAGCCACAAGTCCCAGATGGCAAGCCTGGGGAGACGAGAGAGGGAGAGGGAAAGTTTGAAAACAGAAAGTCCACCTGATGGCATGCCTTGCCCAACGTGGGAACACAGCCCAGGGCCCTGCCTGTCGGCCATACAGGGCAGTGCCACCAGCGTCCACACCTCCCGGGTCTCCCGCCAGCCTCACCTGGCAGGTGAGTGTGCCTGAGAGGGCGGTGCAGCCATCTTAATAAGACAGGTGCTTCACATGCATACACACGGGGAAGGCCACAAAACCACGCCGGCGGATCCCCCCGAAGCCCCCACCTAGTACTGCCTGGGAGGGCAGCGGCAGGCCCCATGGTTGTCGTGGCAACTCCCCATCCTCGCCAGCAGGAGCGGCAGCTGCCATTTCTGCCCCACACGCACGCACACACACACGTGGCTCAGACAGTGCGTTAGCCAGGAAGACTATGTCCATGTACACGCTGAAATATTTTTGTTGCCATAGAGATAAGAAGAATGGCAGAAACACGGGAGTACTTGACACACTCCAAGGCAGACTTTTAATTAAAGAAAACCTCAAATGACAATGCCAAGATGGCTGAGCCCACCACGGGGCTTCCCTCTCTACACGTGCTCCCTCTCTACACGGAAGAGCCCCCACCCACCCAACCGCGCTGCGGGCAGAGGTGGCCGGGCCGGCGCAGCAGCCAATGACTGCACTCGGCTGCAAGGGTGCTGGTGGCCGCGATCCTCACCTATCCATTCAGCAGAGAAAAAGGCGGGAGTAAGCGACCACGCAAAGGTTGCCACATCCGCCATACATTTCTTGAGGGATTCGGGGCGCCGAGTCCTCCTGCCGCAGCCGTGCACAAGGCAGGCCTGGCGCGGCTCTCAGTGCTGCGGCTGGGAAGCTGCCGTTCTCCCCCACGGCAGGGGACGCCCGGACCTCTCTGAGGCACCCGGCAGTGCTGACCTTGGCCTGTGCCCTACCGACCCCTGTCCCTGGCCACGAGACGTGAACTTCTGTTCTGCCTGCTTTCCTCACGTAATCTGCACCATTGTGATTTATCTGAGACGCAGAAAAGCAGAGGAAGAGACACCGAGAAAGAGAGCAGAGAACACTCCCATCCACGGGTTCACTACCCAGATGGCTGCAGGCCAGGGCCGGCCTGGGCCGGAGCTGGGAGCTGGGATCGCAGTCCAGGTCTCCTACAACTAACGGAGCCATCACCCCTGCCCCCAGGGAGTGCATGGGCAGGAAGGCGGGGTGAGGAGCGAGGCAGGGATAGAGCTCCATTTTCTTCCGTGAGGACAGCCTCACGCATGCTGATGGGTCCGATGACACAGAGACGCGTGGCCACATGTGTGGGCTCTCTGCGCTGCTGCCCTGCGGGCCCCTCCCCACGACCACCCGTTCCTCTCCTTTCCTGGAGGAGGAGTCACTCCCTGGAGATGTCGGCCTTCCGAGACATCAGCGACCTTGGGAGGCACACCCAGCTGTGCTGCTCGGGCACACAGCCCCCCCACCAAGACACCCCCTTCAGCAGCCCCAGGGCCCTGACTGGCTCAGAGCTGCCCTGGAGCCAGAGTGGCTGCCGACCCCATCACCAGGGCTCCGTGTTTCAGCACAGGGATGACCCAGATCAAACGCTCTCCCCAAGTAGGGCCTGGCCACTGGCCGGGGGCAGTGAGTGGGTGGCCAGGGAGGCCACAGCCCCAGCGGCCCCTCCTGCCTGCGCAGTGTCTGTGTTCTTCCTACTGCGGCCTGGGCATAATTGGACGATGACAGCAGCACTGGGCTCAAGTGCATGGTCAATGTGGTGAGCTGGAATTGGCTCAACAGGAGAGGCAAGGGCGCCCTCACCTCCCCATGGGGTGCAGGCGCCGCCAGGTCCTTTGGCAGGGAAGAGAACTCAACTCGGCATCCTCCTGGGGCACTTGCCCAGCTGGACTGAGGCCAACCTGAGCCTCCGAGAGACGGAGCTGGCCACGTACTGCCGCCAGGGCAGCCGCGGCACGTGCAGGGGCCGAGAAACGAGGCTCTAGAGGCTCCTCCCAGACTAATGAGGCTCGCTGCCCACCACCTGTGCAGCAGCCAAGCTGTGGGAGGGACTCTCCACCACCACCACCGCACAGAAACGAGACAGAGGCTCCCTCCCCAACCCCGCAGGCACAGCTGCCCCGATGAGGCTCAGCATGGTGGGAAAAGGTCCATCTTGCCCGATGGACCGAGGGCATGGGTACTACGGCCTGGCCGGCTCAGAGTTCCCCATCGTGGACAGATGCAGGGTCTCTTCCATCCAAACTCCCCGCGTCCCCGGGGTGGACCCCTCCCCTTCAGGGCTCAGGAGCTCCGAGGAGCCCCAGTGAATGCCATCCTCTGAGGTCTGTGCACGGCCACTGTGTGCTTCAGCTGACCCGCGGGACGCCCTGGATCCACACTGCCCGGCCCAGGGGCGTGTCCCATGGGCCTCTGGCTGGGGATCAAAGCCAACGTGAAACCGAAAGAGGCAAAGGGAGAGCGGGGTAGGGCCGCCCAGGACAGAGAGACTGCCAGGGTGACCCCAGCACACTCCCAAGCGGCCAGCACTGCCCCAGCAAATGCGTTTTTAAGTAACACAAAGACAGGGCCTTAGCAACACCAAGTTCACCTGGTGCTGAGGCCAGGACAGGTGGCAGCAGCAGAGTGGGCCCTGCTGTCCTCAGAGAGCCTGAGACGGACAGCTGCTTCCCCTCCACGGATGGAGAGACTTGGAGTGAGCGCTCGCGACAGGTAACACCAAGCGCCCCCAAGCCCACCAGTGTTTGTGAGGCCCACCAGTGTCTGTGGCACACAGCGGTTCAACTCCTTCCTCTTCACCATCCTGCAGTGCTGTGAAGGCAGTGGGCCTTGTCACAACCCTAGCCAAGAAATAAGGACACCCCGGAAAAGGACACCCGGATCCCACAGCCCTGGGCATTCTGGGACACACACACCACAGCCCTGGGCGTTCTGGGACACACACACCACAGCCCTGGGGGGGGGGGGTCAGGGACAGGCACACCA